>MNCI01017558.1:443135-477760 GCA_015680685.1 Gnetum montanum
TGTCTTCCCAGACTTACTTGTTGTTGTCACGGTGTATGGTTAAGTAAGTCCGAGGTATATGATTTTTTTGGTCTTTTCTAATTTATCTCCTATGCTAAATGATGAAGGGTTGAGAGACTAAGACTAACTCTAACTACAACACTAAGTCCTAGCGTCAGCATCCGTTTCCACTTGCCGTATACATCCTGAACTATGCAATTGTGGCTACCAAATGCTAATCGTTACTGGGATTACCACACGTAACACACGTGCTCGAAGCGGTCGTACTGAGGCATGTAACTAATCTAAGTGTGACGAGCAACCGATTCCTTGACTAGCTGTACACATCCGTAGATGCTCGTAATCAAGTCGTACTCATCCCACGTTCTAGGAGGTAAGGGTGAGAGAATCTAATCGCGATGAGTAGCCGATTCCTTGGCTAGCTGTACACATTCGTCAATGCTCGTAACCAAGTCGTAATCATGCCGCGTTACTAGGAAAGAAATAAATAACATTAAATAAACCCATCCATGTACTGCAAGGTTTATCCACAAAGCTCATCTTTATTACCGTACACAACTTGCGTTTAGGTACAAAGCTGCTTGAATAAAGAACCGTTCACTTGGGGGACTCCTACTGCGGGCACATGGAAAATATTCTATCTCTGGGGTGATCAATCCGCCAGAGCTTCGCTACTTCTAGCCTAGGATGTCAAATGAGGGGAGTGCCGCCTCTTATTTATAGATTTGGTGGCGGACTGCAATATCGCGTACGCGATATTGCAAGGGATGACACGATATCGTGTATGCAATATCACAGGGGAAGTGATATCGCGGCAGACGCGATATCACGGCCTATGCGAATCGTGTCTCATCACTAATAGTTCATGATACTTTTCCATATTCTTAATTTGATCAAGTTCTTATCCTTCTATTAAGTGTAGCTTTTACTATGATTTTAGGGTTAGAGAAATTTAAAAAAGAAATCCCTAATTTTTATATCCTTAAATTATTTTTACCTTCTATAGTTATCATTTTCTTGTTTGTTATGCTCCTAAATGGTTGGTATGGTTAGTTAGGATAATTGGTTAAGTCCTTTAGCTTAGGTATGATTGGTTAGTTATAATATTCCTATTTTTATCCTTATACTTACCTTTATATTATCTTCTAGGCATTATGAATTTTCAGCTCAATCTTCCCTATGTGCACATAATAGACCACCCTCCCCCCCCCCATGACTAAGTTGAGCACTTTGGGATGAATAGGGTTCAAGAATTTTGCAAATTAGAGGTGCGGTGAGGAAGTTTGGTTGCTAGAACTTAGAAAATTGCAAAATTTCCTCTTGCTATGAAATGGTAGAATGAAAAAATTTTTCTAACTCCTACACCTATATATACTATTTTTATATATGGATGTCATTGATACGATGTTGTAGCTTCGACATCGTAGGTCATACAATGTCACCCTTGAAAAATTCCAAATATTTTACAATTTGTGATGGAAAAAATTAGTCAATTGGATAGTTAGGAAGATGTGGAGGCTTTTTAAAAGGTCTTAAATTATGGATGATGCTTGGATTTTGAGAATTTGGTATCTAAAGTTCATAAGGAAGGAATCTCGGGCAACAAAAGTTTATTTGGTGTATATGAGATGGATCTAAGATTCTAAGTAGATGGATAGATTCTAAATTTTTATGGGAAGTGATCTTTAAATACTAAAGTATTTGGGAAGCACAAGATGATGTGAAATTACTTTTTAGGTATGAGGTACAAGAGTTATACAAGTGGGTCTTCCCCAAAGCAAGCTTCAGCCCTTAGTACCCTTGTATAACCATACCTAAGAGCATTCGTAGGCATTTAAGGAGTTGAATGTAAGACATACCTATCTAGCAAAACACACATGTTAATATTGCCAGATTAGAAAAATAATACTATATTATATAAAACCATAAATTTATGATTAAATATACCAATGAGGTGAAATGGGATTAGAAGGGATTGCAAAAATCGAGACGTGAGGTGTTTTACCATAGGCATAATAAATCCTTGTGTGTGATGTGTGATTAAAGTAATCAGTAGTCTTTCTATCCAAGATTCAAACCAAGTCCAAACCACTTATCTAGCAACATTGCATTATGTCATCCCCAATAATAACAACCATAAGGCTACCACTATTGTAAGGAGTATTACCACTTGACAATCTAGTTCAAGAAAGAAGTTTATTAATAGCACACTTTTTATTTTTAGATTTTTGAGAAACCTTCTACCTTTAGGCATGGGTAACATGTCTTTCCATTAGGACCCCTAGAAATTTTATTTTGATTGTATCGACCTTATTAGAGGACTATTTTTAGGCATGAATAACATGTCTTTCCAGTGGCATGGTAAGATAGCACTTATTGTACTCTTACTTTCATTTTTCATTGGAAATCAAGAAAATAATACACCTTTAACAATAGGATAAAACTCATAGTAGTAGTCTAAGAGAATCCACAAGTCCCCTTGATGTCACACCATTTTCATTCCCACTTGGTTCTTCACTCTTCTATCTAGACATAATTATCACAAGTTTATTTTAATTTTATTGTGAAAAGAATATCATTACGGTCATAGTAAGAACCTCTTATTATTGTAAATGAGTGGATGGATGACATGTTCTCATTGTATATGTAATCAGTCTCATGATCTAATAATATAGGATACTCTTCACCTTATTGAGACTGCATATTTCTTTATTCCTTGCACTTTATTGGAAAAATCAACAAAAATGTGTACAAAATAGGTCATGAAAATCATAGAAAAATGGTAAAATAGAGGAAGAATTTGAAAAATATTAAAGAATATCAAAAGATTAAGAAATGAAAAAGTATGAAAGAATGAAAAGATATTAATGAATGTAAAAATTGATAAGAACTATAAAAAGTATAACAAAAAATTATAAACTAAAGAATTATAAAACAAAAAAGTTGAAAAGAACTTATTAATTCCTAAGTCGGGATAGGGTATTGAAACACCACCAATTTTGGGTTTTTGCATCTTCAACAGCAAATTTGTCTAAGTGTCAAAACTTGGAAAATTTTTTCTAAGTGTGGGTGTTACACTCTCTAGCGTAGCTAGTGTAGCACACATTGAGGCTTGTTTTGCAAGATTTTTCTTAGTGTTAGTAGCAGTCACATAAGAATTTTTCTAAGTGTCCGGCTATGCTCTCAGTTTGCCTGCTACGCTTCCTAGCATAGCCAGCGTATTACACACTTTCATGGCCAGTTTGCCCAAGTGCTAGGCTAAAGGTTGTCAAAGGTTGCTTGGGATGAACAAAATAATTCAACAAATTTTCTATCTCCTAGGTTGTTACGCTTGCTACACTTCCTAGTGTAGCTAGCTTGACACATGTCCCAGTGGCTAGTTCACCCAAGTACTAGGCTAAAGATTGTCAAAATTACTTAGGATGGAAAAAATAGTTTAACAAATTTTCTATCTTTTGGGTTGACATGCTTGCTACACTCCCCAGCATAGCTAGCATGACATAGGTTCCAGTATCCAATTTTTCCTAAGTGTTGGACAAGGATTTGTCAAGCTAGCCTAACATGGAAGACACATTTGGCACATTCTCTAGCTTCTGAGGGTACCTCTCCTGCTACGCCCTAGAGCGTAGCTAGAATACCATGAAGGAGGATTGCAGATTTCATCAAAATTTGGCTAAGTGTCCCTGCTACGCTTTACTACACTCCCTAGCATAGCCAATGTGACTAGTGTGAAACATCAAAATTTTGCAAACTTTCACTAAGTGTTGTGTTACACTCTAGATCGTAGCCAGCTTGACACTAAGGAAAAGCCTCTAACAGCCTCCAAAAGCCTTCAAAACTCAGCATCGACCTTCGTCTTAGCTTTGATATCCATTCAGCAACCAAGATTATGAATTTTTGTTTCTTTTGCACTCCCCATTGGTCCCCAAAATTGTTCCTACGCTTGGCCCTACTCAAAAGAAGGAAAAACATAGTCCCAGAGTGTAACCTCCAAGTTTTATTATTTTGCATTGTTTGTAGGTACATTGTGATCTTTGAAAATTTGGCACCTGCAGTCCAGGTAGTGTGGTCATAGTTCACTAGTCTATGGGGACTCGTTGTTGTTCTTTAGAGCGTAATACTTTGCTACTCTCATGAGAGCGTAACATGCCAACATAACCCCATCTACGCTCGTGCCATGTGGCACCCATGCCACATGGTGCCTGATCTACATTTTACACTAAACCTAGTCCTATAAATGCCTTGATGTTTAGCACTCTAGGGGTTTGAAAATCAAAAAAGCATTAGGTATTTTAGCTATTTGGGCATCCCTAGCATACTCACACCTGAGCATATGAGCTTCACACCTTGGCGCTTCCCAAAACATAGTCCATCATTGCACTTGCAGAACATGGCAACAACGAACCTAGTAGGTTCAGTCTCCATTACAGTCGTTAGTGCTACGTCTTGGGTGTCCTAGAGACTATGACTACAATTCTACATTGCCATTATGCCTAGTTGACACCATGTACCATTCTCACCCCTTGTCTAGTAAAAGTTACGCTCCTCATTTTGGGGTGGTGCATTTGTTTATTCTTAAGCTCTATTCCATTTATTTTCCAAGAATTTTTCTTTGATATTAAGCATAACTCTCACATTTTTCTACTGTTCAATACATATTTGCATGTTCACATCGTTGTTTTTAGGCCTAGACAGCTTGCTACACATTAGCTTAGTTGGTCCTGGTGTTTGCGCATAACATAGTATAAACCCTTCTTACATATGGTCATTCTAACATCATGTAAGTCCTTATTTGATCGACCAGACCATTTAGGGCACCTTGTTTCCATTTCCTAGCATGGACCTCACACAAATTTGGGGTTAGGCTGCACGCTTGCTGATCTCTCGGTGTTTCAGCCACTGACATTTTTAGACATGATAGTTTTTAGCGCTAGAAGGAGGGCCCCATTCCTTTTTTGTTCAAGTGTAGTCCCACATGCTTTTTCACCTCCGTCACTAGTGGTAAGCTAGCGTAGACATAACACTCCTATGGACTTGCCATGAAAGTAGCTGGATCATAGGCTAGTGTAGGAGTTATTTGCGTTTCAGTTGGTGTAGATTGATCCTAGTTTTTGGTTCCCCTGAAACCTCGTAGGATGAAAAGCCTAATTGTTTCTGTCACATTAAGCTTTAAGTGCCCTGGAGAGCATAATAACCCTTTAGAGCATAATAATACCTTAGAATGTAATGAGTGTAATACTATAGTTAATCACTTTTTTATAAAACTTCTAGAGTTGGTCATTTTTTTCGGCTTGTTTTCATAGTTTGCATACATAGTCATTTTTTCCAAAATTTTCTTTGCTTGAACACTTTCTTTTCTACCATTTTCCTAAACAGCAACATGAATCCCATGAATAGTTCAACCTCTATCGTGAGCATGGAGGTAGCTTGTCCCATTCAGTAGGTGGGAGACATTAAGCAATCACTCAGCCTTGTATGACCATAATGGTAGTCACTCAGACTATGTAACCAATCACCTGAATACAGGGCGTTGGATGATGAAAGGTACAACTTCCTTTGTGCAAACCTTTAGGTGGGCCTATCCCTAGATTGCCAAGAAATTGAAGTGAAGCGCAATGTTGAAATCATTCACTAAAATGGGAAGGAGTTCGTTCCTACCCTAGACATGTTCATCCCACTCACTTACACCTTTAGGTGGCTGCTAGACCAACTCCTTAGGGTAAGAGGGATAAAAGAGCAAGATGCAACATCAAACTATGATGAGCCCCTGTAAGATGGGCAAGAGGAGTTTGAGTCTTGTTCAGATAGTGATGTCCCATTTTATGCCTCTATCCAATAGCCCACCTCCACTTTTGTCCCACACCAGTCACAATCATCTACCTTCTTTGAGGTAGCGGCATCACTTCCACCACCCAAGTCCACACTTATGGTAGTTAGCCACCAAGTATTGCATGCACAACAAAATGCAAGACCTTCTACCACTTTCCCCTTTGTTATCTCCTCCCAGTTTATGCAGCCTTCCCTACTGGCATCTGTGATGTTGACACTACCATATGTGCACATAATGTCCATATCTCAGCTATAGATAAGTCAAGTTTCCTTCATCGTAGCCATCTCAGTAGCACCTTCAACTACAGCCTAAGCCACATGGTGGGTCGTAACCTTTATTCCTATGGCACAATTTTTTGCACATTCCCCAATACATGCAACAACAAACTCAATAAGTGTCCCATGTATTAGCACAACCCACAACAGTGTTGTGGGCCACTCCGATGGCACCACAAGTAGCATAGCTAGTGTAACCCACTATGACATCCTTGAGTTTGAACCAAGCATTCCAACTCATTCAAACTCTCACGGAGGAGGTTAGGCAGCTTAAAGCAACTAGCTTAAAAATTGTTCATGTGATGGACTTCTATCAAGATGACCCCATTAGTTCTATGGTCCTATCACTAACTTTCCTTCCTGGGGTCTAACTTCTTCAATTCACAAAATATAATGGTGAGGGGGATCCCAACGCCCACCTTGTAACTTTCTATTCTGAATGCTTGCTTTTGCAAGCATAGCCACATGTAATCATCTACCTCTTTGCCATGTCCTTGATTGGCAAGGCTCTTGATTGGTATTGTGCACTCCCTAGAGCTTCTATATCAACTTTGGAGGAGATGCTCAGCCAATTTGTGACTTGCTTCAAGTACAACTTGAAGCTTGAGGCCATCCTAGACTAGTTAATAAACATCAAGTAAGAAGCGTTAGAGCTAGTACAAAAATTCATACAACGTTGGAGTGCTTTCCTCAATGAAATTCGTGAGCCAATATCGAAAACTCACATTCTGGTTATCTTTAAGGGCATAGTAAATGACTTTATCAGGTCAAAACTGTACTACTTAGCCCCACGCTCTCTTAGCCAAGCTTTTGCTCAAACGAAGAGCATATAAGATGTGGTAGAAGCCAGTAAGTACCTAGCCTATGTGGCCTATAAAAATGTGCATACGAAAAAGAACAAAGAAAAGGGAAAGGCCATAGCAATCATTGTAGTTATGGGCAATGAAACCAAACCCAACAACACTAAGCTAGCAGCCAAGGTGCCTAAAGCCCCGACAAACAACAACAAGGAATCAGGTTTTGGCATTATGAGAACTAACTAGCCTACGCCATCGGCAGCTGGTGAGTTATCATTTCATTGGCCTCGACATCGCAACCTGTATCCTCATTTATAAATAAGAGGTAGATGGTGCTAGTAGGCAGTTTTTAAAGTCATTAAGTTTAAGTTCTTTCTTTTTACATCAGTTTTTTCTCTCAACCCTTCCCTCCCAGTGTATGCCCATAGTGTGGTTATTGTAATTGTACGACATCCTTATTCGAGTATGATGTACTTGGACATGCACATGACCAGCAATAAAGATCAAGATTACTTCATCGTTGCAGCATCCACTTAGCTTAATTATTTATTTTTTATTCATTTAATTATTGTTTACTACTTTCCTAGTTAATATCTCTCTACCCTTATCTCTTAGTAATGTGGAATGATTACAACTTAATCATGAGAATTTAAGTGTGACTACTTGGTAACCCAGTAGCATACCTAGGCCATGTGCTTGGTAATCCTAGTGGTAGTCGTGCACAAGGTCCAAGATGTGTACGGATGATTAAGGAACAGATGCTAATCACACTTAGGCTAGCTTAGATTCTCTCTCTCTCTCTCCTAGTTTAGTTGATATTATTTTCCACTAGCCCCAGGAGTAGCATTTGTATAGGAACACATCATACACCTCACTTTGGACTAAACCATATGTGACAAAGCTAATACTAGACTAGGTGGGAAGACAACGAACTATGATCTATGAGTAACTATCTAGAAACCACAATTAGCTTGTCTGCAGAGTTCGACCAGATCATGCGTGAAATGCTCGTATTCGTATGGTTGAGTGTAGGGGTACCTCGCCACTCATCATTGGCGCCATTGCTGAGGATGGTGCTAGTTATCTATATTAGTTATATCATACAAGGTCACTGTATAGGAATTAACGATATATCTTCTAGGAAGAAATAATTACAAAACATCACATACAAATTCAGACACAATCTCACAACCATGCCTCTCCTACAAGACTATGAGAATGCCACATCTAGTGAGGAAATTCATTGGAGAACCAATGAATTATATGACAATGAAGATTGGAGTACATAATCTGAAGTGGGGGATTCTTATAAACATAAACAAAGGCAGCATCATCCCAACACACGAAAGCATAACTTACTAGATGACGATGAACCCCTACTGGCCACTACAAGCCTAGCGCAAATACAAGAAGCTATTCGAATCTCCCGTAGGCATCGTAAAGAGAGCCGCCTACCTAGGCTCGATTTAAACAACTTTCCCAATTTTCAGGATGCTATGACTTAGATCCCCAACAACATTTACAAGCCTTATATAATGCCTATGCATGGAATAACATTGATAATGGTTGGAAAAAACTAAAGCTCTTTCCTATGACACTCGTTGGCCAAGAAAAAGTATGGTATAGATCATTAAAATCAAATTTAATATGATGTTGGCCAACCATGGTAGAACTCTTTAATGAAAGATATCAAACCTATGCAAGAGTGTCAACCTTGAGGAAACAAATCCAAGAGTGGAAACAAGCACAACATGAACCCTTGGACATGGCCTTAGAAAGATATTATGCATTGTTAAACAGCTGTCCAGGCCATGAGTTCTCCGAGGAAAGGCTAATGTACCATATCATTGATGGGCTTCGTGATGAAACAAGAGAGAACCTAGGGATGTATGCCCAAGGTCAACTATACGAACTATGAACCCATCAATTCCAAGAGCTTATTAAGCAGGTAGCAAAAGAAGAAGGAGAAATGGCTAGATGGGAGAGTGTTGAAAAACATCAACAGGACCAAAGTATCAACTTAATAGAGGTCCATAATCATAAAAAGGAGAAATCAACCTATCTCAAGGATGAAGAACCATCTTTACCAGTACAAAAATCATTAGAGGAAGTCGAGGGAAAGATTAATAAGATGTTAGAATGGACGCATAAAAAGTGTGGAGAATATATCGATATTATTGGAGATAGAGTTTTGACAACCCAAGGAGCAGGACAAAGTATCATTAGACAATCAGAAAGAAGGGATGAAGAAAATAAGAGCTCAACTGCCAATCACACATATGAATGTAACATTTGCCTGTACGATCACCCCAAGGGCCAATGCCCAATCTTGTTACACTTATATGAGCATTGGGGAAGCACGTTATACCCAGAGTTCGTATAGAGATACTGTGTCTAATCACAGTTGCAACAATCCCAATCATGGGGGAATCTATCCCTAAACTGGAAACACCCTTTGTATCACTCCAATTCAAATGCTTATCCAGTCCAACATCCTGTTTCCCCAACTAGGTCAACATATTCTATCTCGCCGCATTATTATTCTCCTCAGTATTATCAACCCATGTCATGAACACAAACACCGACTTGTGTGCCTTACACTTCTCCTAAATTTCAACATTATCATCCTTTCCCTCCTTCTACATTGCCACCAATTGTTCCTGAAGTGTTTGCACCACAACAACAACCCATGAACATTACTTGTGCTACTATTGCCAATAGCAGTGAGAGACCTCAGCAACATCGAAGGCATCCCTTCTTTAGATACAACTGTAGGAAGGGACAACATAGTTCCAAGGCCACTGCATTATCCAACTCAGCACAAGTCGAACATTGTGGTGCATCCTTCTCTTCAAACCCAATGCCTCATGTCACTTCATCAAGGCCACCAATTAACACTACAACAACCATACGGCCCAATGAATACAACCATGGAGGATGACATCTCGATCCTTGCATACCATCTTACGATCTCAAGTATGATAGTGGGTCAACTCGTTATCTAGAAACCACATCTTATAAATTGCCCCAGTATGCTTACTATAATCAGGTGTGTGAACCCCAATGGGGTAAGTATGACCAAGTTTCAATACTTCCAACATGCAAGGATCCTCATCTTTCATTTATTAATCCTCGCCATGCTCAAACGTTTAGTTATGGGGGATATCGCCCATTCTAATAACATGCAAAATTAATAAATATTTTTTATTTTCTTTAATTTTTACAATTTTTTTGTCTTCCAGTTTTTCATTTTTCAATTTCTTATTTTATATTTTTGTCTTTTTATCTTTTTTCCTTTTTATCTTTCTATAAGTAATCTCATCTACAAATAAAACACTCATGTGGCTCGTTGGTTGAGGTGTTTTCTATGTTATGGAGTCTCGAGAGATTAGTTATTTGGACAGTGAGCCCATTACACTCACTCATCCACTCTACAAATAATAGGTTCTGTTCGAGGGTACAGTGATATTCTTAACATTCTTTAAACTTAAAATTAATTTCATGTTCATTGTACCCAGAATGAAGAAGGATGGACCAAGAGGGAGTGATTAGGGTGTTACATCAAGGGGACTTGCGGATTCTCTTTGGTGACATCTATGAGATTTATCACGCAACGTGTTGTACAAAGATCCTTGAAGATCTAACACAAAATGGGAGTAAGAGTAATCAAAAGACACTCAAAAATCCAATGCTGTTCTAGGGGGTCCCATTGGAAAGACATGCACTCATGCCTAAAGGTTGGTGGCTTCTCTGGATTCAGCAATTGAAAAAAAAGAGAGAAAAAAAAACAAAGGAAGTGCCACAAAGCAAAAATCACTCCTCCCTTAAACAAAATGCCAAGTGATCATATGCCTTGTTGTTCTGGTACTCTCACAGTCACTCATCATGGGATGAAACAATGCGGTGTCATTGATCAGAGGAATGGACTTGGTCTTGATTTTTGAACGATGAGCTAATGACACATTAATCATGCTTTACATAGTATTCATTGTGCCCTGGGTTAGCTTCTTCATGTCCCAATCTCAACAATCCCTTCTATACCCCATCTCATCTTGTTGTTCATGTAATTGTAACTCGTGTCTTGTGTAGCATAGAATTTTGACCTCATTCCAGTGATACTTACATGTGTGTTTTTTGTGGCACCAGTGTGGATTACATTTAACCCTCCATATGCCCACGAACACTTTTAAGTGTGGTTATGAAAGGGCATTATAGGTTGGAACCTACTTTGTGGAGGACCCACTTACGTAATCTTTGTAATTTGCATTCATAATGCATCTTCCACACACACCATCTATTACCCTCAGCATATTTTCAACGATATTCTTTTCCTTATTACTATCCGTCTAAATTCCAACATTCCTATGAACCATCACATGGCCTTTTTCTCTCCCTTACCACCTGAGGCCTTTAGTGATCAATTCCACCCACACATAATTATTCGTGCCTTCAAAACTAGCTAAATTACCCTGGAACCCTTTAACACTTGGCCACATGTCCTTAATTTACATTGTTAATTTCAGGAAAATCTTAAAATTTGGTATATTGTGTTGTGCCTTAAATATCGATAGGCCGCTCTATCGCGTATGCGATATCATGTACACGATATCGCGTCATAAAAAACCTATATATACGTGACCCTCTGCACCACTTTCCATCATTTTCAACCATTCACGCGGGGGAGTTTTTCAAATTTCTCTCTACAACTTGTGATTGTGCGTCCCTTGCTTTCATACCTATATCTCGCTCGCTGGTCCTCCGATTTTCATTCCGTCTAAACCTACTTGAACCTGGAGTGTTTAGCTTAGTCATGTGGGAGGGGCACATGCTGAATAGCGTATAAATTTAGCGCATAATTTTTTTGAAATTTGTCATTTCCTGAAGGACATTATCAAGGGTAATTAGTTATAACATTAAGGATAAATGTGCCAAAAATAATTTCATCCCCTTAGTTATATCGGGAAACTAAATTTGGAAACCACCTAAGTAAAAAGGACTCATTATTATAATTTTTTGGGAAACATCACATGGAAATAAAATAAATTCATTAAGGCAAGCAGTAAGGTATACCCTAACTTTGGAAACAACCTTACTAACGATTGGTCCCATGTGATTGCAGATGGCCCTGAAACGCAGACAACCAGAAGGTCCTACTCAAGGTGGGAGCAAAGGACCTAGGAGAGGTGAAGGACAAGTCCTTGCTGAACAACATGCAGAGCAGGAGGAACAATCATTTAGCATTCACCAAGAGGACCCTGCTACTGTACAATTAAGGAAGGTAGAAGGAGGAACTGTGATAGCGCCTGAATAGGGATAACGTATCACGTTGCCCCAGGATTATGTTTAGGCTATCCATGAAAGGTCTACATTCACCATGGTGATTGTGGAATTAGATTTTGTATCTTTCGTAGAGTTTTCTCTAGAGGTTGTTAGGGACCACCTCAAAGGGTCCCCATTATGGCCCATCCTCTTTGAAAGTGGTGCTTGGTACTTAAGGGAAACGTACCAATTTTGGCACAACAGAGAACAAGGCACCACGGTTAATATTTGTGGTGTGATAGTCGATTTATCTATTCAAGCCCTTTCAGAAGTATTAAACCTTCCAAATATAGGGCCAAAGGTTACTCAGTTGTCTACCCATTCTAACCCTGACGCACGATGAGTTTGGCTGGAAAGGGCATATGGCAAGGAGGATAAGACGTTTGGAGAGTTGACGACGGAAGAGAGGATCTATTTCAAAATAGGAACTTATCACCTCTTCTCCATGAAATAATTTAAAAGAATTTAAAGATATGCGGCAAGGGGGTGTGCAGTGTTGATGGGAAAGGTTAACATTAACCTACCTCATCTATACTTTACAGAGATCTTGAGGCAGTTTGAAGAAGGGAAGATAGGAAAGATGATGTTACCCTTCCCTTGCCTTATCAGGAAGTTGTGTCGACGTGTTGGTATCAGAGGATACACCAATGATGTCCTCCAAAAAGCCCAAAATGCTTCATATGCTGAACTACTAAAACCACTAGTCGCAAGGAAAATCACTAGTGAGATGCTGGGACTAGAACAAGAAAAAGAATAGACGGCAGGGCCAACTGCAACTCAACTTGTAGGATCCAAAAAAATTACAAGTAAGAGACCCAACCAACAACAAGAAGTAGGGCCTAGCATTGGCTAGGATCAACCACTGCCACCTGCAAGATTACAGACTGTCGATGAGCCATCTCAGGGCCATCACTGAGATGGTTAGTTGGGGAAGTCGTGATGATGCAAATCTCTTCCGCATCATTGACAATGCCATACATCCCATGATTTCTTTAGATCATGCAAGGGGTGAAGTGTCCATCCATACAGGAGGAGGGGAGAGCACTTGGTCACAACAGATCTCAAGGAATGCTGCATCTTTTCAAGTGGAATTAGAAACTGGTGAAGGGACCATAGTGGTGGTCATGCAACACTTAGGATGTAGCAGGAGCTGCAGAAGTGGTTGTAGATCACATTAAAGAATCGTTCAATGTACCTGTTGTGCCACCGGCAGATCTTACAGGAGCACGGGATGCTCAAACTTTAGCTGGAACCTTAATGACTCCTACAGAACATGAGGATGTACTTGATCGATTACTACAAATAGGACAGGTAATGATGTCTTTGTTTGACATCCCTCAAGATGTTATGGCAATTTAATCAGACCTCATTTCCACCAAGGGGAAGTTGGTCTTGATAGAGATGAGGGCCAAGCACATTAAAGTGGAGGTGCAAAAATTGTAAGAAAGGCTGTGGACCTACAAGTAGCACAACGGGATCCCTCGCAATTTTTTCATACAGACCAGCTGGACACTTTCAAAACTAAGCAATTGAACAAACTACTCACAGAGAATAAGAAGGTGGTAGAAGAGAAAGAGAAGGCTATTTGGGATGCCTCTGCAGCACAAGCACAAACCTTATGCACATACCAAGGCACTTAAGGCCTTACAAGAGGAAAATAAATAGCTTGTTGCTAACAACCTTCAGTTGACCTCTATGGAAAAGCAAAAGAATGTTCTTGAAGAACATTTTCAGCAGTTACGAGAACAACTCATTCGGGTCAACTAGGACATAAATCGTTTAGCCAGGGAAAATTGAACCCTCTTAATGAAGGAGGTACGTGCCATTCGCCTGAAGAAAACTATTGAGATAAGCACGTAGAAGAATGAGGCTAAATGACATGAAAAGCTAAAGGAGCACTTCTAGAACTAGGTGGGATGTATAAATAGATCATTAAGAAGGAGATCCATATGGCCAAGGCCCACATCAACGCTATCAGTGCTCAACACACTGATTGGTGAGCCATATTGGACACATATGCATTCGTCCACTAGGCAGAAGTTAAGAACTAGGACCTGTAGATCCAAGATCTTACAGAATACATGGAGTTGGCAAAATTGCAATATGCCAACCTTGCCATGTTAATAGCAGGGTGCTTGAGAACGGAGCTTGAGCAACAGGTAGCCACCACCTACGTCAAATATGAAATAGAATTTGCATAATGCAAGAAGATATTGCAAAAACTGGAGATTGTAAATTCTAAACTTGAGGTGGTTAAAGCCAGCTACCAGTGACAAAAAGGTGTTGCAATAGACTTGACTTGACAACTTGCACATTTTCAAGGATACAAAGACAAAGCCAGAGTCTACAAGGAGGAATGATGGGTGTTTGCGGCTTGGTATGTCAAGGCAAACAAAATGTTTCCACAACTACCCTACCCATGAGAGGTGCCAACTCCATCAAACATCAGAACATTAGCATGGATGGAATAAGACCCTCGAACCAAAGAGGAGAAACTCTAGGCCATACTTCAACGCCATCAAGTCCAAAGACCTGGAGCACAAGACAAGGGAAAGGCACCCATGGAGGAGCCACTGCCACTAGGAACTAGAAGAGTTCCATCAATTTTGTAGTTATAGGATTTTCTTTTACATTATTTGTGTTGTGTCTCAATTTTTTTCTGATCCCAAACTCTGGCATGAACCCATTCTCACTAGTCAATAATCCCATACCTATCCATTGTGTAATCAATGGAGCTTGTTCTCATTGTAACTCGAGGACAAGTTTTCATTCAATCATGGGGGTATGATGAGTTATCATTTCATTGGCTACGATATCATAGCCTATCTCCTCATCTATAAATAATAGGTAGATGGAGCTGGTAGGTAGTTTTTAGAGTCATTAAGTTTAAGTTCTTTCTTTTTACATCAGTTTTTCCTCTCAACCCTTCTCTCCCAGTGTATGCCCGCAATGTGGTGATTGTAATTGTACAACATCCTTATTCGAGTGTGATGTACTTGGACATGCACATGAGTGACAATAAAGATCGAGATTACTTCATCATTGCAACATCCGCTTAGCTTAATTATTTATTTTTTATTCATTTAATTTTTATTTACTGCTTTCCTAGTTAATATCTCTCTACCCTTATCTCTTAGTAATGCAGAATGAGTACGACTTAATCACGAACATTTAAGTGTGACCACTTGGTAACCTAGTAGTGTACCTAGGCCATGCGCTTGGTAATCCCAGTGGTAGTTGTGCATGAGGTCCAAGATGTGTACAAATGATTAAGGAATGGATGCTCATCGCACTTAGGCTAGCTTAGATTCTCTCTCTCTCTCTTCTAGTTTAGTTGATATTATTTTCCACTAGCCCTAGGAGTAGCATTAGTATAGGGACATATCATACACCTCACTTTGGACTAAACCATATGTGACAAAGCTAATACTAGTCCAGGTGGAAAGACAATGAACTACGATCTACGAGTAACTATCTAGAAATCACAACTAGCCCGTCTGCGAAGTTCGACTAGATGGTGCATGAAATGCTTGTATTCGTATAGTTGAGTGTAGGGGTACCTCACCACTCATTAGCAGGCATGGGGTAAGCTCCCCGAAGGCCAAACTTTGAACGCAAGGATCGCTCAAAATATACATCCTTGCCCATCAAGCTATCTGAGCTCTTAGATCAGTTGCTTAGTGTTGGGTGCATTCAATACAAAAAAATGTCTGAGGATGCATGAAAATGCCATTAGAGGTGATGTGAAGTCCTTAGAAACCGTTTTGTAGCTATGCTAAGTGAGCCCCCAGTCCCTAAAAAATTTAGGTTGGACCAGATTTGTAACTATCACTAGTTGCATGGCCATGACACAGACTACTGCTTGGCGTTAAAAGATGACGTTCAATGCCTGATTGATCAAGAAAAATTAGTCCTTGACGAGGATAATCCTATGTGACCAGAAAATCAATCGATGAAAGTCTACAAGGGTCCCGTCAATGCTAGCGGTGCAAGTTACATCATCAACGCTATTAGTGTTGATGACAATGCAGAACTAGCACATGAACCATTTGTGGTTCGTGTGGCCTTTAGTGATGTTGGGGCTT
The DNA here is from genome assembly GCA_015680685.1 of Gnetum montanum. Lineage (NCBI taxonomy): Eukaryota > Viridiplantae > Streptophyta > Gnetopsida > Gnetales > Gnetaceae > Gnetum > Gnetum montanum. The sequence goes on from MNCI01017558.1 coordinate 459,442, forward strand.
CAATGTCAACTAGACTATAGTCCCCTTTTGTCATCAAGGCACCACCTCAGGCCCCCATGATGCCCTTTTTGGTTAGGGCCCCACAACATGTTGCGGTAATGGCAACTCGGACACCTTTTGTCATTAGGGTGCCAAGACGTGTGGACCCCAACCTACTCAGGGTCTGGTGGTGGGAATTACGTCATATCTTGCCTACCAAAAATCATACCCTAAGAGACATGATGAGCACCTCGTTGAAAAAATGATTAGAAAATGCATGGAGCTAGGTCCAACTAAGCCCATCTCCTTGTCAGCTGTCCCTATGACCTTATCATCTCAGACTACCAACGCAAGCACAAAAAGTCGATAGACACGTGTTGAGGCTCGAAAGCCCACCACACAACCAAAGATTAAATCTCCTCCCTAAGAGATTCATCTCTTAGGATGTATGGAGGAGGTAAAGTCCACCAAAACAAAAAATGGTGGAAAAGATTTCTTGGACACGATGGCACAAGTTAAATAGGTCCTTAAATAAAAGAGCATAACTTTGAGCCTGTATGACTTGATAATGACTTCCGTTGCTCATTGCAAGGCATTGGTTCACATGCTGACATTTATTCCTATTAAGAAAGATGTTTCAGTAGACAAAAAGGACATTCACGCTATAATGTTTCCACTTGTAACCCAAGAGTCAAGGTTAACACCCTTGACATATCATGATGAGGCAGTCAAGGTTGACCTTGAAAAGGGTTAGGTAACCACTGCACTCATGTTTATAATAATTCATGTAGGCTAATATAAAATTTGTAGGGTGCACATCAATGATAGGGTGGCAACTAATGTAATTCCATTCCCCATCATTGACAAGCTTGGCTTGGTTGATCAGATCAAGCCAACAAAAACAACATGCTTGAAATCCTTCAATGGAGCACGTTTTTTTGTAAAAGGAATAATCATGATAGCTTTTGTGGCAGGTGAGAAATTCTTCACTAATGCTAAATTCATTGTAGTTGAAGAAATGGCTAGATTCAACCTGATCTTAGGGAGGTCTTGGATAGCCTAGCTATGAGCCATTTCTTCACCTATTCACCAAGAGATCCACTTGCCCTATGAGGTTAGAGAGGTGGTAATCTATGGTGACAATGTAGCCCCCACGACCATCAACAACATGGATACAGAACAAGGGTTGGAGGTAGAGTTCTTTGAAGATTCATCACCTACTCAAGGTAAAAGTCAATGCTGTTTGACTGATTTTAGACAACCAAGTGAAGCAAGCAACCTCCCTGAGGGATCTCTCTAAGAAGAATTACCCTTATATGTAATAGAAAAAGGTCTAGGAGAATACTGTCTTGTGCCTCCCAGGCCTTATGCGCCTACTAACCTACATCGAGTTAGAAAATAGCTACATGACTAAGGCATGCCCTTAGTTCACTTGCATGTTTCACTTACCCTTTGTTCTTTGCCATTATAGTTACAATTACATAATTTTTTGCATCGTGCATTAGTTATTTCATTTCTTTAGTTCATGCAGTTTCATTTAGCCTTTTTCAAAAAAAAAAAAAAAAAAAAAAGACCCGAAAAGGCCTTAAATTACTACATGGCCCGCTAAGGCTTGAAATTGACAACTTCCTTCCTTGTATGTTACAGCTCGAAAAGGCCTTAAACTATCACATAGCCTACTAAGGCCTAAAACTAGCAACCAACTCCCATTTACGCAATGGCCCGAAATGGCCTTAAATTAGCAATAACCCAAAATGGCCTTAAACTAGTGATGGCCCTTCTACCATGGCCTTAAACTGGCATGGGGCCCACAAGGGGCCTAATTGCATCAATCAAATCACAAGTTAAAATTACAAAAATATTACATAAAATACAACAAAATGACAAGCAAATAATCATCACATTTCCATTAAATTATTAGTAAGGTATGTAGTTCAAGTTTACATCCAAAACATAAAATCTCCAAAAATACAAAATTGCACAATACAAGGCTACATTTTGGGCATTTCAACCTATAGTATGTGGTGGGGGCTAAAATTCTTCGTCTTCCTCTTCATTTGCTACTCTATTGGGTCCTACACCATCACCCAAAACCTACATTAAATAAAAATAAAACAATAAATTAGCTAACAAACAAGGTGACATGCAACATTGTAATAAAGTAAATAAAAATTATGCAAACTAGACCAACTTGAGAAGGGCCTGCATCCATGTTTGGGGGCATCTTGTTGAGGCTTGCCTTTAGGCATCAGAGGATTTTGTCCTTTGATAATCTTATCGAGTGTCTAGTCCTCCTTGCCAAGGTCAATACCTATGAGGGTTTTTCCTTTTTCTATGGCTGTCCATGAGGGTGGCCCTGGTGAAAAATTTGTAGATGTGACCTCTCTGAAAGGTACATCAATGTGTCTCTCTAGGGTTTCACTCATCACTATGTTGCTTACGAATAAGTCATAAGCCTATGTTGCACCGATTGTGTCAAGAAATATCTCTTGACATCGATGCTCCACGGACTCATCTCTATACTTTTTATGGTACACTTCATGTTCTTACTTATAGTGGTTCTTGTGATTCTTTTGAGCTTGGTCCCATTGGTACACTTTTGTGTTGTAATCCTTCCAGTCTTGATTCTTTCTCGCTAATAGGTCCATCTGCAGTCGTTGCTTAATCACCTTACAGATAGCTTTGTTCTTGCCCTAAACAACTAATCAATACCTGGCATAATTAATTTTGGCTATGCACCAACTACCATCTAGTTTGTCATGTGTTGCTAGGAAGTCATAGCAGGATTGCAAGTCCTCCAATTTTTTCTCTTAGCTTGCCCCCTTTTCCTTAAGCTCTTACACCCATTTCCACAGGTGCTTGTTAATGCGCTTACACTACCACAATGCTCTTGCAGAGTACAATGCGCATTTGCTTGCATCATCATACATGGTGAGGTACTTGCTCCACCTCATGGAGAAACTTAGGTACAACATCATCCTGGACTACCTTGTTTGGGTCCCACTTAAGTTGTGAACCTGTCATCACATAATAGGCAAGAGAACATTAGCTACGAACCAAGCAAGTAAATTAGTAGAGAAAAAAATAGATAAACATAGAGATATCAATTTTAGGATTTGTTTGTTGCATATGATCTATCATGTCATCCACTAAGCCTTGCATGAAGACAAACTTATCCGGAGCCTCCATCCATGGTTGCGCACGGAAGGTGGATGTGGATGCTGGGCGTTTAGTGGAAACACTAACGGTTGCAATGTAACACACTTAGTGATTATTAGACAACCAACAGCCAAGGGTGTGAATGTTAAAAAAATAAAATAAAAAAGGGGAGAAAAATAATGATAAATATTATATATGTGTGTGTGTGTGTGTATAATATAGTAAAAAAAAAGATGGCGATGCAAAGCTCCTACCCAACAAGTCCTTAGATGTGAGAGTGGGGGGATTGCCCACTGCACATTGTCAAAGAAATTTTCAAACTCACCCCCTTCGAATTACAACCCCTCCTCCTCAAGTTGCCTTAGCACTTTGACAGCTTCTCATTTTTCTTCATTTTCCATTTGTCCCTTAGGTTGAGGAACATCATCATCTATGGACTCCGCTACCACTGCAGGGTTCCTCTTGCCTGTGTTACACAAGTTAGATTTAGAATTGTCAACAATGAGTACAATATGGCATGACACATTACATTAGTATCAAATAATGCACACTTGCAATTCTTGTGTGCACATCGTGAAGCTTAAATCAGAGTTTTTTGCCACCCTCCTCCACTTCACACACAGGCTCCTCTATGGGGCATGGCTTCTTAATCTTTATTTTGGATGATCTCATTGTCTCAGCAATGAGTTGTGCCCCTCTCATTGCATTTCTAGTGTTGGTTAGTGGAACCTCCTTGGCACTATCACATCTGTAGTAGGATTGTCCTACATTCCCTCTCGTCGTTACTGAAAATGACTCACTAATTGCCTTCAGAGGATCCTGTGACCATGTGGTGTTGAACAGGTGGCAGATCCATGGCTTAGAGATTTTATTGTGGTCTTGCACCACCCACTACCCATTCTCATGAGCCACCAAAAACCTCACAAATCTTTGTAGGCATGCTATGAAGAATGTGAAGTGCACATGTGATTGTGCTTAGAGGTTGTGGTGTAGCTTAACAATTTTAGCATGTAGGCAACCAACAAGGTGAGAGACCCAGTTATACCATGTCCCCTCCTCTATTACATCCCTCATCATCTAAGCTTGCTCAACCTTGAGAATCTTTCCTTAGGAAAGTATCTTTGGAAATGCAAAAGCTCGGAAGACTGGGTAGAGGTGGTAAACCATGGGTACCTTCACCTCCTTAACTAGTATTCCTTTGCAGACCTTGGAAGTGCCCAACCACTTCTCAACATCTCCTTTATGGTCTAGGTCTTTGTTGATCATTTTTACAACTAGTCGGCCCTCAAAGGAGATGGTGAAGAGGTCTGCAAAGAATTCATTTATAATTTCAAAGGTCACTTGCACATCATGAACCCATGTGCTAAAGTGATTGATGCTCTCAGTGAAGGAGTCAATCATGACAATCATTTCAATCACTTGGACACCTAGGCTAATGACCAAGAAAAGGTCCATGAGCCTATGCCACTAAAGATTTTTTACTATCTCCACTGGGGCCTCATAGCACAACCAATGTTGTGAACTCTCAACCTCACCATATTTAAGGATGAGAGTAGCCTTAGTGTGACCTGTGCAAACCACCATGACTTCTCCTAACTTAATCACAACTACAATAAGCGAAAGTAAAATTAGCTCCATGAGAAAAAATAAAGTAAAAAGTGCATAAAAATGAGTGACACATGACTCACGTGGCACGAATGGTGTATGGGATGGCAGTAGTGCAGTTGAAACTTCCTCCATGCTCGGTATGCTGGTTGCCCACTCAGTGTCCAAACAACCAAGAGCTTGACACCTCTTGTAAGACTTAGAATATTGGTGAGGAAGTTTTGTTAGGTCTACCATAATTTGCCTAATCATTGCTACATAAACATTCTCAAAAGATGAGAATTCTTGTAGGGTAGTTTGAGTCAATTTTAAGGCCACCTCTTCATCATGGAGGCCATTTGTGTCAATGGTAAACCTAGTAATAGATATGAGTAATTAGTATCTTAAGTCATAATCTAATAGGTAGTACAAGAAATCATAAGGGGACTCACCCTCCAGCACAACACACCATCCTAGGTGGGTTTTGGAAAAGAGTGTGTAGGCATTAGGTGACGAACAAAGTGTTGTTCTTGTTGTAGCACTGAAATTTGGGCATCCCCCATATCCTGGATAAAGGCCTAAGGCCATCACAGCCCTAGCCTAAGCTCCCTATTCCTTCATCGCCAGTAGGCTCATCAGATATGAACCTTAGAATGCCTTGGTTTGCCTTGAGTAATAGTGTTTTTATTACGACACTCACTGCTTTGGTTGCCAAGTGTGACCATATCATTACACTAAAGTGGTGGAGCAAAAATTCTAGGAATTCTTGTGCTCTTGACCTAAACCATACTGCTTGGTGGCCTACATGTGTGTCTGGTGCAAGTACGTTCGATACAGGCTCACTCATGTAGCACAAGATACCCACTAGCTTAACTATGACAAGGATGGGTTTCAATAATACCCTATGATGCCACAATATCAACAAAAGGAGAATGTTAGAATTAAATAAAAAAATTGCATAAAAATTAGAATTAGCATAATTAAATTTGCACCAAGCCCCATAGAAAAGGGACATTGGCATACCCAGTTGACGTGCCTAGCCCCCAATGGGACACAACACTAACATCTACATTGCATATTTACAAACATTATAACTTTGAAAGTATTATAAAAATTCACTAACTATTGGTTATGTTCCCATAAAGCATCATCTTCAAAATTACAAGATTTTTTCTAACTGTTGGTTACACTCCCCGTAGAGCGCAACCTTTGCAACTGCAAAAAATTCTAAGTGTTGGCTATGCTCCTCGCTGAGCGTAACAACTGTAAAAATTTTCAAAGTTTTGGTGACACTTCCCTTATAGTGTAATGACTACAAAAATTTTTAAGTGTTGAAAAATTTCAAACTATTGGTTACGCTCACTGTAAAGTGTAACCTATCATCTACGTTGCCTATAGAGCAGGATGCTATGAAATGAAAATTTTTTCAACTTTTTTGTTACGCTATTAAGAGCATAACCTAGCATGATAGTTGTGACCCTCATAGTCACCTGCTTGGACCATCATGCTCTGTACTCACCTCGGTTGAGTCTTGTCTTGCATCATGTGCAGGATGCCAAAAAAAGGCCCTATCCTACATCATATGTCGAACGCCAAGAAAATCCTTGTTCCATGTTGTGCATGGGACCTTGAAAAATCCTTGTTTCATGCTACACATGGAATGCCAAGAAAACCCCTATCTTGTGCCATGTGTTGTACACAAACCCTCATAACAAAAAAAATCAAAAATCCAAACAAAAATGTGCTACACATAGTACCTCCCTTGGCCATGACTCATGGCAACCACAGTGCTGGTGGTGGTCCCTACCCAAGGTAGGCCACCCTCAAAACTCCAAAATCCACAGGTAAATAAGAGGCAAGGAAAAGAAATCACAAGGGTAGAGAACCTTACTTAGTGGATGGTGTCTTCCTACGGTCCTCTATGTAATCCCTAGGAAGGTGCCTCAGTGTGCATTCTTCTTCATCCATGTTGGTGAGGCTTGGGTGCTAGTGTTCACTACAGTGTGTCATAGTTAATTATCATGCTCTTACTTTCTTCTTTCCCTTTGTTATCTCTAGCTTCCCCTCTTTCATCGCTATGCTCTATCTCCCTTTGCCTTAGCTATGCTACACTCAGTGACTGTTTGCTTCAATTTTGAAAATGATAAGTTTACTATGGTAAAACTCCTATTTATACCCTTCTGGGTTGAAGGACATGTCACCCTTTCAGGGTTTGTCTCATATTTTATGCGTAATGCTGGATAAGCATAACAGCTAGAGTTAGAAAAGTTTTCTAACTTTTCCACCCTCCCTATACTTAGAAAATGTTTTGCATTTTTTCTGATTGCCCAATAAATATCCAACTTAGCCCCACATTTAAAACCTTCCAAGCCTTACTTAAACCGATATTTCCCACATAAACCATGGTCTGTTACAACCTTAAACTGGTAACTTTATGGCCAATTGAGGCCCTAAAATTACTTTACATACTTTCTTATCCAATCCAACAATTGCATAGTTAGGTGAATTTTCATAACATTTTCTTCCTTATCTTATGCATTTTATTTTATTAAGATAGGTGTTGCTTGAAATTTTTTTGGTTGGTTTGCAAGATTTTTGGCAGGATTGCAGAATGAATGCATAAAAGTATCTTCATTCATCCTTGGTCTTGACTAGACCTTACGGTGATTCCATGAGATGCGTTAACAATGAGCTCATAGACTATGAGTCCATGACTTATGACACAAATGTAGCATCCTTAGAGACATTTCTAAACTAGCCAGACCATCTAGTTAGAGCCCTAGACCTAGAGGAAGGTGACGTAACTAAGGATTCTCTCATAGAAGTCCCTATAGTAACATGTAAAGGTGAGGTGAAGACATTGAAACTTAGTTCCTTGTTAGAGCCTCAAGTCAAAAAAAGCATATATAAAATTCTCAATGATAACATTAAAGCATTCGCATGGTCCTATAAGGACATGCTAGGCTTAGATCCTTACATAATACAACACAAAATTATCCTTGATCCTCACATAAAACTAGTTAAACAGAAAGCTTACCAAGTCAAGCTTGAGATGGCATTAACAGTTCGCGATGAAATCACTAAGCTTTACAAAGCTAGTTTCATCTGGGTTGTTGACTATGTAGAATGGGTTCCAAACATTGTAGTTGTCCCTAAGAAAATAGGAGCATACACATTTGCATAGACTTCCAGGACTTAAACAAGGCAACCATAAAAGATGATTTCCCATTGCCTAGTATTGACCAACTCATTGATACTATGGTTGTTCATGCCTTATTGTCCTTTATGGATGGGTTTTCAAGATAGAACCAAATTTGGATCAATCTAAAGCACTAGCTGAGCACTACCTTTAGGACACCCTGGGGTATGTTTTGCGATACAATGATGCCCTTTGGACTAAAGAACATAGGAGCAACCGACCAACATGCAATGACATATATCTTTAGTGACTATCTACTAGACTTGCTCAATGACTATGTTGACGATATAGTAGTTAAGTTCAAGTTAGCTCATGACCATGCTAATGACTTGGACTGTGTTCTCAAACATTACCTTAGACATGACCTTAGGCTAAACCCCAAAAGTGTGTCTTTGGCATCAAAATCGGTTGCATGCTAGGCTTTGTGGTATTAGAAGCAGGAATACATGTAGACCCCGATAAGTTTAGGGCTATCGCCAAATTAGCGCCACCGAAGAACCTTAAGGAGCTATGCCGGTTACAAGGAAGATTATGATTCATGTGTAGGTTTATCACCAGGTTGACTAATAAGTTATAGCCAATGCAACATTTTCTCAAAAGGGAGTTCACTTTGCATGGATAGCTCAATACCAAGAGGCATTTGAGAATCTCAAAAAGGAGCTAGCTCAACTTCCAACAGTCTACCCTCCACAAGGAAATAAGCCATTCTACATTTACCTTACAACCTTAGATATGTCCATTACTTCTCTGCTTTGCCAAAAGTGAGACAATGGCTTAGAGTTCCCTATTTACTACTTAAGCCATGTGCTAGTGCCCCACGAGGCGAAATACAATGATGTAGAGAAGAACTATCTCGCCTTAGTCTTTGCACTCAAAAAATGGAGACACTATCTTTTTTGTAGTCAGGTTAACATTATCTACAAAAGCAACATAGTCTGGGAGATTACTACAAATATGTATGAAAGTAGTTGAATTGCATGATGGAAGGCAATAACCGTGGAGTGTGACCTGCACTATGTAGCACAAGCATTCAAAAAAGGTCAAGCAATAGTTGCACAACTCATGGCTTCACCCATAGGTGATCAAGCAACAATAGATCTAGAATTTTCAGATGAGCATGTCAATAGCATAAGCCAAGTGCCTTCAAAATTTGAGGAAATTTTACACTTTAATGATGCTTCAACCACACAAGGGTGTAGTGTCATTGCTGTTGTCATGTTTCCCTCTAGGGAGATCTAACCCTTCACATATCATTTTGCATTTCCTTGCACAAATAATGTGGTAGAGTATGAAGGTCTCCTTAGAGGTGTCTTAATAGCTCATGATTTAGGAATCCAAAACATAGAAATCCAAGGCAATTCGTAGCTTGTTGTCAACCAAGTTATAGAGGTTTATGCTTGCAAGGAACAACATTTACAACCTTACTGTGATTTGGTGAAACACTTGCTCAAACAATTTGCAACTGTAGGTGTCTAACAAATTCCTTGTAACGAAAATGCCATTACTAATGCATTAGCCACTTTAGCCCTAAGCATAGTGCCCAACATGTTTTTTGCATTGCTTGCTTTGATAGTGGATTGCATTGAACCTATAACTCAACCAACAAGCATTGCATCTATAGATGTGACAAGCATTGCTCACACCCAAGAGTGGTATGATGATATCAAGACACATCTCCAACAAGGAGAGCCTTCGAAAAATCTGACCTTTGCCCAAAAATATGTAGTATGAAAGTAATCATAGTAGTACATCCTTGTAGGTGATAGGACCTTGTGTTGCAGATCCTATGATGAAATACTGTTAACTTGCGTTAGTGGTAGTGAAGCACAAACAATCATCAATTAAGTCCATGAGGGACTATGCAGAGGCCACATAGCCCCCAAGGCAATGGTAGCAAAAATTAGATGTCTAGGATACTATTGGCCATACATGGAGTGTGATTACATTTCCAAGGTCAGAACATGTGACGTGTGTTAGCGACATGGTAACCTAATGCATGTGCCACCCATTGAACTGCATACTACATAAATCACATGGTTGTTCCAACGTTGGGGGTTGGATATCATAGGACCCATAACACTTAAGTCTTTCATAGGACATAGCTTCATCATACTTGCACCTGAATATGTTACCAAGTGGGTTGAAGCCATTTCCCTTAGGAAGACAACATCACAACATAGTGACTCGATTTGGTCTACCCATGACTATAGTCATGGACAATAGGACACAATTTAGTAGTGTAGAAACTAAAGCCTTCTATGAACACCTTGGCATCAAATATTCCTTTTCATCACCATACTACACATAGGTGAATGGCCAAGCGAAGGTAACAAACAACATCATCATGAACCTTCTGAAGAGGATGCTTAGTAATAGCAAGTGATGATGGCATGAATAGCTAGTCTACGCACTATGGGCCTACCATATGACATGTAGAATAGTAACAGGTAAGATGCCATATAATCTTGTGTATGGATCTAAAGTAATGTTGCCTTTTAAACTACAAGTTCCATTGCTCAATATGATCCTTTCGAGCTTCATTGATGAGGTTTAGAACAACAAGTTGAGAACCATTGTCCTCAACTCTATGGAGGAGGAGTGCATGCAAATAGTTGATTGCATTAAGTGGTACTAGGAAAAATAATGGAAAAAGTACCATCACAATCAACATCAATGCCTGATCAAGGAAGGGGATATAGTCCTCAAGGTTGTTTGCGAGCCCGTGAACAAATTCTTAGCTAATCAGGAAGGGCCTTTCTTGGTCATAAAATCCTATGACAATGGAGCATTCAAGCTTGTTGATATAGATGACAATGAGTTTTCCAATCCAATTAACCATTCATACTTGAAGCCATACTACACCTAGTATGCAATGCCATGCTGATGATAAAGCAAGGTAAGTGCACATTTTCTATGACATTAAACTGGCACAACATGTCCACTAAGATGTTAAAACTAGCATAGAATGTCCTTGGGCTATGACATTAAAATGGCACCCATAGCATGGCCTGCTATGACTTTAAACTGGCCACCCACCATCCGCTACAATGTTAAACTAGCATAGCAGTCTACTAAGACCTTAAACTAGCACACGATGGTCTACCAAGACCTAAAACTAGGTTCGTAGTTTAGCACTCATAGTTCAATAGACATAGTTCTATGAAAAAGCGAGTGTGAATACTTCCAATCCTCTATTGCTTGCCCACACCTCTTGGGCAGGGTGGGGTGGGGTGTTGTAGTTCCAGAATGAAGTGAACATCATCAAGGAAAAACCCTTTAGATCATTTGTAGCATTACCATCCCTGGCATCTTGCTAATCTTCTAGAGATGCCTTTTGGCATCTTACTGACCTTTTGGAGCTACCACCACCATTGCCAATCATCTTGGTTGGAGCTCTCACCATTAGCATCACTCGTCAAAGAACCAAAGGTATTGTGGCCTAGCCATAGCATTGCCATCCTCTAGCCCTCACCATTGCCTAAGCTCAAAAGAGCATCTAACAGTGTGATTCTCTACCATGCTGCTGGGTTTTCTAGCTCCTATCTTTGGTGAGAACTCCCAAGCACCTCCATCACCAATGCCTTTAGCCACTTGGATGCTGAATTTTGATGTGGTTGCTAAAGCTTTTGTAGCCTATTATCACCAGCACCCACACTAGCCTTCCTGCTTTGGACACTGCATGCACCTACAACTAACACAACACTGATGGCCCTTGTAATGCCCTTGCAAATAGGACTTTGCCTTTATCTCACATGGTGCTTGTTTTTTCTTGTTTTCATTATGTTGTGTTTATAGGATGAAGCCCTAATGATGTTGTTTAAGGGTGTGTTTCATTGCGGTGGCAAGTCACCGCACTACTTTTATGTGTTCACTTTGACTCGCTAAACTACTCAAGAGTGCACATCGCTACTACCCCGTTATAACCAATTTACCTCTACCTCTTGATCTTACATTTTATTGCACTCCCTGCAAGCTTCTTTGATGCACATGGTACCTTTCCTATAGTCAACTGCAAAGCCCATGATGGATGTAATACAACTCTTCTCATGGGGAGCCTTTATGGGTTGGTCAAAGCCCTAAGCAGATGTAACACAACTCATCCTAGGGAGGAAACACTTGTCCTACAGATGCGACACAGTTGCAAATTTTGCTAAACAACATGCAATATCCTTGGAAATACAAAAAAAAAGGCAAAAGAAAATGAAAAAGAAACAAGAAAGAAAAAATAAAAAAGAAAAGAGAAAGAAAGAAAATATAGAACTAAGAGTAAAAGAAAAATGGAACAAAATAAGTGCCCAAGTAAAATAGCACAGTTGCTATTTTGCAATTGGTCCAACCTCGGATCAAGCATCTCACAAGCACTTCGACAAGAGGTCAAAATCCTAAGGGTAGGCCATCTCTGCATGATGACTTCCTCATAAGCACTCTAATGAGGAATCATGCTTTAGTGACAAGCCATTGTAATGCTACATCCTACAACCACATGTACAATGAACATCCTTCCCATTTGTTGTCCCTTAATCCATCTCCCTAACCTATTTCCTACCATACTTTATTCCCTTAGCACTCTCATGCATAATGAAGCATTTTCTAATTAGGCATTGACAAGTAGTGTTGGTGTCATGTTCACCATGGTGTTTCATATTCTTTGTCGATGTCTCTTAGGCCAATCCTCTAGACGTCAACAAAAAGGGGCCAATAAAACACCACCAATTTTGGGCTTCTAAATCTTCAAAAGTAAATTTGTCTAAGTGTCAAAACTTGGTGAATTTTTTCTAAGTGTGGGTGTTACACTCTCTTGCATAGCCAGTGTAGCACATGTTGGGCCTGTTTTGCATGATTTTTCTAAGTGTCAATAGTAGTTGCATAAAAATTTTTCTAAGTGTCTTGCTATGCTCTCAGTCTACCTGCTATGCTCCCCAGTGTAGCCAACATAGCACACACTTCCATGGCTAGTTTGCCCAAGAGTTAGGCTAAAGGTTGTCAAGGGTTGCTTGGGATGGACAAAATAGTTTGGAAAATTTTCTATCTCTTGGGTTGTTACGCTTGCTACACTCCCCATCGTAGCTAGCTTGACACATGTTGTGGTAGCCGATTTGCCCAAGTACTAAGCTAAAGGTTGTCAAAATTGTTTAGGATAGAAAAAATAGTTCGATAAATTTTCTATCTTTTGGGTTGACATGCTTGCTATGCTCCTCAGCATAGCTAGCATGACATAGGTTCTAGTACCCTATTTTGCCTAAGTATTAGACAAGGATATGTCAAGCTAGCTTGACATGGAAGACACATTTGGCATATTCTCTGACTTCCAAGGCTACCTCTCCTACTATGCCCCAGAGCATAGCTAGCGTACCATGAAGGAAGACTTCAGATTTCATCAAAATTTAGCTAAGTGTCCTTGCTACACTCCCTAGCATAGCTAGCGTGACCAATGTGAAACATTAGAATTTTTAAAACTTTCACTAAGTGTTGTGTTACGCTCTAGAGCGTAGCTAGCTTGACACTAAGGAAAAGCCTCCAACAGCCTCCAAAAGCTTCCAAAACTTAGCATTGACCTTCATCTTAGCTCTAACATCCCTTCGACAACCAAGATCATCAATTTGTATCTCTTTTGCATCTCCCGTTAGTTCCCAAAATTGTTCCTATGCATGGCCCTACTAAAAAGAGGGGGAAGATGTAGTCCTGGAGCATAGCCTCCAAGTTGTATTGTTTTGCACTATTTGCAGGTACATTGTAGTCTCTCAAACTTTGGCACATGCAATTTGAGCATTGTGGTCATAGTTCAATAGTATTTGGGGACCCGTTGCTATTCTTTAAATCATAACACTTTGCTACTCTCATGAGAGCATAACATGTCAGTGTAACCCCATCTATAGTCATGCCACCATGCCATGTGGCACCCGATTTGCATTTCATGCTAAACCTAGCCCTATAAATACCTCAATGTTCAATACTCTAGGGTTCGCAAATCAAAAGAGCAATGGGCATTTTAGTTGTTTGAGCATCCCTAACACCCTCGTACTTGAGCATCTGAGCTTCACACCTTGGTGCTTCCCAGAACGCAGTCCACCATTGCACTCATAAAACATGACAACAACCAACCCAGTAGGTTTGGTCTCCACTGTAGCCATTAGCTCTACATCCTGGGCATCCTAGAGACCGTGACTGCATTATTATGCTAACATTGTGCCTGCTTGATGTCACGTACCATTCTTACCTCTTCTCTAGCAAAAGTTACACTCCTCATTTTGGGGCAATGCATTTCTTTATTCTTAAGCTCTATTCCATTTCTTTTCCAAGAATTTTTCTTTGATATTAAGCATAAATCTCACATTTTTTTGTTGTTTGATACATGTTTTCATGTTGATGAACCATGTTTTGTTAGACCCCAATATCAGATCCTTGATATCGGGTACACGATATCATAGCCTGGATAACGATATCGAATACACAATATCATGATTCTTGTGTAAACCTATAAATACACATTCAGGTGCACATGAAAAGGGGAGTAAGTAAGTGTAAGTGTAGGATCTTTTTTGTCAGTTTTCAATTCATTTCAATTCTTTCCCCAATGCATGCCTGCAGTGTGATGATTGTAATTGTACGGAACCTTTATTTGAGTGTGACGTACTTGGACATGCACATGATCGACAATAAAGATTGAGATTACTCTATCATTGCAGCATTCACTTAGTTTTTAATTATTTAATTATTATTATTATTTATTATTTTCTTAATTAATATTTCTTATCCTCATTTGCCATTCTTGTTGTTAAATGCCATATGAGTATGACTTAATCACGAACATTGAAGTGTAACTACTTGGTAACCTAGTAGTGTATTTAGGAGTGCTCAAGTAATGTGTGCTTGGTAATCCCAGAAGTAGTACATGAGGTTCAAGATGCACACGGATGATTAAGGATAGATGCTTCTCACACTTAGGCTAGCTTAGACTTCATTTCCTATTGCTTATTAGTTAATCAAGATTATTTTCCATTGTCTCTAGGAGTAGCACTAGTTTAGGATCACATCATTCACCTCACTCTAGACTAAACCATATGTGATTGAGTAAATACTAGTTCAGATGGAAAGAAAATGAACTGCAATCAATGTGTAACTATCTAGATACCACAACTAGTCCTTCTATGGAGTTCGACTGGATCGTGCATGTACGCTCGTATTCATATGGTTGAGTGTAGGGGTACCTTGCCACTCATCATTGGCACCGTTGCTGGGGACGATGCTAGTTATTTAGATTAGTTATATCATACAAGATTGCTGTAACAAGTATTAATGATATACCTTTTAGAAAAATAAATTAATTGTAAATAAGTCACACACAAATTCACAACAATGTCTCTCTCACAAGACTATGATAACGCAACAACTAGTAAGGCAATTCATTGGAGAGCCAACGAATTATATGAGTCTATGATTTGGGAGTACTTAATCTTATGTAGGGGTCTCCTATGTACATAAACAAAGACAACATCATCCCAAATCATAGACTCATAACCTACCTAGTGACAATGAACCCCTGTTGGCCACTAGGAGCCTAATGCATATACAAGAGGCTGTTCAAATATCTCGTAGGCATCATGAGAAAAGCCATCTACCTAGGCTTGATTTTAAAAACTTTCCCAAGTTTTTAGGAGGCTATGATTTAGATCCACAACATCATTTACAAGCCTTCCATGATGCTTGTGTATGGAACAATATTGATACTAGGTGGTATAAAATTAAGCTCTTTCCTATGACACTCGTTAGCCAAGCAAAAGTATGGTACAAGCCCTTAAAACCAAAATCAATTCGACATTGGCCGATAATGGTAGAACTCTTCATTGAAAGATACCAAACCTATGCAAGAGTGTCAACCTTGAGGAAACAAATCCAAGAGTGGAAAAAAGTGCAACATGAACCCTTGGACATGGCCTTAGAAAGATATTACTTTTTGTTAAACAAGTGCCCAGGCCATGGGTTCTCTGAGGAAAGGCTAATTGATCACATCATGGATGGGCTCCGTAATGAAACAAGGGAAACCCTGGGGATGTATGCCCCAGGTTAACTATATGAACTATGAACCCACCAATTCTAAGAGCTTATTAAGCAGGTAGCAAAAGAAGAGGAAGAAATAGCTAAATGGGAGAATGTTGAAAGCTCTCAATAGGACAAAAATCTCAAAATAGCAAAGGTCCATGATCATGAAGAGGAGTAATCAACTCACCTCAAGGAGGTGGAATCATCTTTGCCAATACTACAATCACTAGCTGAAATTGAGGCAAAGATCAATAAGATGATGGAATGGGTACATGAAAGATGTGGAGAATATGACAACATTATTAGAGGTAGAACCATGACGAACCAAGAAATAGGATAAAAGACCACTAGATAATTGGAAAGAAGGGTTGAAGAAAATAAGGATAAGAGATCAACTGCAAATCACTCGTATCAATGTGACATTTGCTTGTACGATCACCCCAAAAGCCAATGTCCAATCTTGTCACATTTACATGATCATTGGGGAGGAATGTTACATCTAGATTTTGTACAAAAATACTGTGTTCAATCATAGTGGAAAAAATCCCAGTCATGGGGAAGGCCACCCTCAAATTGGTCATACCCTTCATACCATCAAAACCCAAGCACTTATCAGGTTCAGCATCCTATTTCCCCAACTGTGTCAACATCCTCTATCTCACCACATTGTTATCATTCTCTTTAGTACTATCAACCCATGTCCTTTCCCACAAGATCACCATCTCATGTGCCTTCAACTTCTCCTCAACCTCAATATGCTCACCCTTCACCTCCTTTTACATCACCACCAATAGTACCAGAAGGTTTTGCACCACAGTACCCACCCACGAACGTTACTTGTGTTGCTACCATCAATAGTAGTGGAGGTCCTCCACAACGTCGAAAGTGCCCTTTCTTTAGGAATGACCAAAGAAAGAGACAACACGGTTTTGAAACCATTACATCCTCCAACATAGCACAAGTTCAATGCTGTGATGCATTTGCCTCCTCAAACTGAATGCCTCCTGGTACCTTATCAGGGCCACCAATCAATACTCTAACTACCATGCGACCCAATGAATATAACGACATAGGAAGACATATTGATCCTTGCATACCATCTTACAGTCACAGGTGTCATAGTGGGTCAACTCCTTATCAATTAACCATATTTTATAGTTTTCCCCACTATGCCTACTTTAATCAAGTGTGTGAATCCTAATTTGGGTACATTCCAACCACCACATCAAAGGACACCCAGTGGTTTGGATATGACCAAACTTCAACGTTCCCAAAATGCTTGGATCCAAATTTTTCATTTATTAATTCTAACCATACCCAAAGGATTAGTTATGGGGGATATCCTCTATTCTGACAAGTAGAATTAATAAATGTTTTTTCTTTTCTTTAATTTTACAATTTTTTGTTTTCGAGTTTTTTATCTTTTTATTTGTTGTTTTATCTTTTCATTTATTGTTTTATCTTTTTATCTTTTTATGGGTAATCTCATATATGAATAAAACACTCATGTGACTTGTTGGTTGAGGTGTTGTTCTATGCTATCAAGTCTCAGGTGACTAATTATTTGGATAGTGAGCCCACCACATCCACCCAACCATTTTATTAATAAGAGGTTCTACTCTGGGTACGATGATATTCTTGTCATCATGAAAACTTAAACGTAATTTTGTGCTCATTATGCCTAGAGTGAAAAATGATGGACTAAGAGGGAATGGCCAGGGTGTGACATCAAGGGGACTTGTGGATTCTCTTTGGTGATAGTTGTAGGTGTTATCATGAAGCCTGGTTGTACTAAGATCCTTGTAGATCTAACAAAAAATGGGAGTAAGAGTAATAAAGGAATTCAATAAACAAACTTAATGTTGTTCTGGGGTCCCCACTGGAAATACATGCATCCATGCCTAAAGGTTGGTGGCTTCTCCGATTCACTGTTGAAAAGGACAAAGTGCCAAAATGGCTAGAAAAAGAAAAAAAGGAAAAAAAAAGAGAGGAAAGAAAAGATCAAGAAACAAAATGTGTCGTAGAGAAATTCCAAATAACTCTTCCCTTAGACAAAACTCCAAGTGATCATACGCCTTGTTGTCATGGTGCTCTTATGGATGCCCATCATTGGATGAAACAATGCGATGTCATTGATTGGAGGAATGAACTTGGTCTTGATTTTGGAGCAATAGGCTAATGACACATTAATCACATCCTACACTTAGGATTCACTATGCCTAGGGTTAGTTACCTCATGTCTCGATCTTTGCAATCCCTTCTACAATTTTCCTCATCTCCCTATTCATGTATGTTTGACTTGTGTCTTGTATAGCATAGAATTCATACCTCATCGTGGTGGTATTTAACATGTGTGTG
>MNCI01017563.1:0-62578 GCA_015680685.1 Gnetum montanum
AGTGCCTTAACAATACCGAGTGGTATATGCTCAACCCAATGAGTACGTACCAGACTTCACCTTTATCTTACATTAAGATGAAATGCTACAGTGGTGTGACGTGGAAGGAAACATTTTATTGCCACTAGATCAATCTGTTCCAGCAATGCTTTAACTAATTCTTGCATGACATGGACTTTAACATCTTCATAGGGAGTATGAGATGCAAGATCCCAATTCAAGGGCTTACCATCCCATTGAAGCACAAAGGTTAAGTGATCATCAACTAGAGCAACAACATGAGCTTTTGAAGGGTAAGGGGTCAAACACTTTTTCACCTCCACTTGGCCAATTGGATGGAGGCAAGCACTTCTCTAGGAACTTTTCCTTTGGTTACACTCTTCCATTTGAATTTGGTCAAGGTCCCCTCCACTAGAATATGCAATCCATAATTCATAATCTTGGTTCTTATTAGAATGAATCCAATGACAAAAATGGATCATCAATGAGAAGATAGTAGGCACTGGAATGGTGCATGCCATCCTTCCTCTTCCCTTTTGTTATCTTCTTCTTCTTCATCTAGCTTAGATCATGGCTGCAGAGGGCATGACCATGATGGAGGTGACTGATAAGACTGAAACAACACAAGGGACTATTGGGATAGTCATAATCGAAGGAGTGGGTGATATAAAGAGATTCACTTCAATGAAAGAAGGGATAGTAGAGAACATCATAGGCACCATCATTATGGCCTTGATGACCCTCTACCTTCCACTTGGAGCATGTTAAACATTGTAGAGGCCATGAGGATTCCAACAAGGCATGTAAAGGATAGTAGAATAAAGAGGCTGGACATGAACAACATCCCTCAGTTTGAGGGAGGCTATGACACTGATCCACAAAAGCATCTTCTAGCCTTCCAAGATGCATGTAACTTGTAGAATATTGAGAACAATTGAAAAAAGTTAAAATTATTTCCAAGGACACTCATTAAGGAAGTAGCAAACTAGTACCAGTCCTTGGATTTGGAATCAATTAGGCAGTGGAGTATAATGTCAGAATTGTTTAATGACAAATATCAAATGTAATCCTAAGTGTCCAACTTGAGGAAGTAGATTTAGTGGTGAAAACAAGGAAATCATGAGCCCTTTGATGCTATTATTGTCCAATACTACTCTGTATTGCATAGGTGTCCTAGCCATGGATATTCTCAAGTTGATCAACTTCACCATATTATAGATAGGCTATGATTTGAAATAAGGAAAACCCTTGGCATTTAAGCTCAAGGGAGACTGACAGAGTTAAGCGTCTATCAGATCCAAGAGTTAATTAGGTAGGTAGCCATGGAGGAGGAAGAATTGAGAAAGCAAAAAAGTGCAAAGGAATATAGGGATCCTTCCATTCACAAAAGGGGGGGGGGGGGGGGNGGCTAAGGTTGACCAATTATAGGACTTCATGGACAATAAGTTTTAAGTTGTTTTAAAAATTACTGAAGAGTCCAACGAACAAAGTGGTAAGTGTGAGCGTTAGAGACATAAGAAAGATAAATGTGTTGTATCCAATTGTAGACCAATCCATCATTGTTCCATTGGAACTAGTAGAAGACATCATGACCACCATTTGTGGATGGTCATATCCTATCGAATTCCTAGTAATCAAGGTGGAGAACTGCAAGGGGGACTTCCCAATTATTATGGAAAGGGAATGGTTAAGTACTATTGATGTCAAAATGGGCATTAGAGATCTTTCCTTAGAGATATTAAAAAAAAATAATTTGGGAAGATCGAGAAGAAGAGGATTCCATGTATTGCCTACAGCGATTTAGGGTGCCATTATATGTAGAAGCTATGGTTAGTGAAGTGAACATCTATCTTTGCATGCAAGCAGTGTGCATAAAAATGTAAAATCCAAATATTTCTATACGTAGTAGCCACAAAACAAGAAGGCACCTAGTGGCTAATAGCTGATTCTAGTAGTAGTACATTATGCATGAAACCTACTGAGGGCCTAACATGTGATTATGTTGAAAGCATGGATTAACTCAAGTAAGTTCATCACTAGCTCTCCATGGGGAATAAATGATGATATCAATTGGGGAGAGTTGGAGATTCCTAACAATTTCAAATAAGAACCCCTTGAATTAAAGACACTACCAACCAGAATGAAGTATGTGTTCTTATAAAATGGAAATCTGGTCATTATTAATATCAAACTTATGACAAAGACAAAAGAATATATTAATGAATGCTATGAAAAAATGGTTAGTAACCTTTGCTTGGTCATATTCCAAGCTCATAGGAATAGATCAAAGAATATGCCAGCACCAGATATACATTGACCCTACTATTAAGCTGAAATGATAGCCGTAATGGTAATTGAATCCCAAATTAAAGCAAATTATCAAAGAGAATATTGAGCAACTCTGCAAGGTAGGATTCATCTACCCTATTGCAGATAGTAAGTGGGTTAGCCCACTCATGATCATGCCCAAGAAAGAAGGTAAATGGTGGATGTGCATAAACTTTTGGCTGGTCAATATGGAAACTTTCAAAAATCATTTTCCATTGTCCTTTGTTGGCCAAGTGCTAGACACCATTTCTGGGCATAGTTACTATAGCTTTCTAGATGGTTATAGTGGCTATAACCAAATCCAAATCGCACTAGAGGACTAGGAAAAGATGACTTTTATAAGTCCTTTGGGGAATTTCTTTTATCGTCAAATGCCATTTGATATATGTAATGCCCCAGCTACATTTCAACGATTAGTCCTTAGCATCTTCCAACAACAAATTGGTAGCAGGGTAGAAGTCTTCATGGAAGACTATTCTACCTATAGAGTTATGTTCGAGCAAGCCTTGGACCATCTTGAGTAGGTGTTAAGGAGATGTGTTAAAAAAAACCTTTTACTCAATTAGAAAAAGAGGCATCTTATGATCTACAAAGGCATAGTCCTTGGGCACCATATCTTAAAAGCAAGAATCAAAATGGACCCTAAAAAGATATGTGTCATCCAAGGAATAACCCATAAACATAAAATAATTAAAGAAGTGTAGTCATTCCTTGGTCATAGTGGCTACTACTGGAACTTCATTGAGAACTTTTCCAAAATTGCCAAGCTGTTTGTAAAATTAACAAAGAAAGATGCATCATTCTTCTGGACCCTTGCATGTGAAATAACATTTCAACAATTAAAGTAGAAACTTGTTGAGACCCTAATTCTACAAGCACCTGATTGATCTAGGCCATTTCATGTGATGATCAATGCATCAAATTATGCTTTGGGGGTAGTGCTTATGTAGATGGATGATCAAAGATGTCCATATTACATTCACTACACAAGCCGAAGTATCGCAAGTGCATAGCTAAACTACACCACTACAGAAAAAGAGTTGATGGCAGTGGTGTTTACCTTAGAAGAGTTTAGGCACTATGTGCTTGGTTATAAAGTGTTTATGCACACAGATCATAGCGCCATCCAATTTTAAATGAATAAACCAATGTTAAGCCCCTGTGTCATATGGTGGCTCATGATTTTTCATCTTAGAATGGTAGATCAAAATGGTGTGAAAAATGTGGTTGCCAACCACTTATCACAGCTAAGATAGAATGACAAGAACAAAGAGAGCCCCTTATCTGATCAATTTCCTGATGAATATCTCTTTGCAAGGGTTATTAATGCATAAATTACCAATTAAACAAGATGGTATGATGTCATTCTTACTTATCTTCTCAAGTAAGAATTGTTGCAAGGGCTAGACACTTGGAAGAAATAACAATTTCTTTACCAAGTTAAGTTTTTCATAGAAATCAATGGGAATGTTTACGAAGTATCTCCTAATGGCCTGTTACACTAGTGTGTCCCTAACATGGATTAACTATACATTCTCCAAGATTCTCATGAAGGCCCCTGTGGGGCCATTATGGTGGGAGACACATGGTCATAAAAATCCTCATGGAAAGATATTATTAGCCAACAATCTTTAGAGATGCACACTAGTTCATTCGCACTTGTGATTATTCTTAGAGAGATGGTGAAATGAAAAATCAAATGGAGGGACCACAATAATGGATTTAACCTCTTTACCCATTTTATATTTGGGGCATTGAATTTATGGGTTCCATTGCACCTATGTCAAATGGAAAGGTGTATATAATAGTTGTGGTTGACTATTGCACTAAGTGGGTAGAAGAAACAACCGTCACCAACTGCACATCCTCTACTACTACTTGGTTTGTATAATAGAACATCATAAATAAGTTTGGTGTGCCTCATGTGTTAATTTTTGACAATGGAAATCATCTCACAGGTACCACTTTCCGAAAAATTATGTAGCACTTGGGGGTTGAGCACAACTCAGAACAGCTTATGACCCTCAAGCCAATGGTCAAGCTAAAGTCATTAATCAAGAGATTACAAAACTTTTCACATGCACTATTAGCAAGTACTGAAGGGACTAGAGCACCAAAGTAAATGATGCCCTTTGGGCATATTACTCAACATGGAAGCTTCCCATAGGTTATTCTCCCTATGAGCTTGTGTACAGAAAACTACCAACACTGCCCATTCAGTCTGAGCTCCGTACACTCTCTACAGCCTGTGACCTTGACATGTATCTAAGTATAGCACAAAAGGAAAAATTAATGAACTTCAACTTGCTAAATGAAAATCAATTAATGGCCTTTTCATCCAACAAAGTGCATAAGGCATTCAACAGGAAATGCCATGACCTCAAAATAAGAAAAGTCAAGTTTCAACCAGGAGACAAGGTTCTCTATTGGAATCTTGCACATGTACCTCAATGAACCAAATTTCAAATGTTGTGGGAAGGACCTTACATTATTGAAGATACTTTTCCATCTAGGGTCATGATCATATATAAACTTGACAGCCCAGACAAGAAGTAGTTAGTTAATATCCAACAACTAAAACCTTTCCATAAGCCCATGCCAATCAACTAAATAGAAACCTCAGAAGATGGACAAGCATGCTCAATCTTTTGGATCTCCTCCTTCCAACTTAGTCATGGGGAAGATGGTCATCCATACTGACAGTTTAAGCAACTTCTTAGTCTTTCAACCTTTTTTTCACATTTTTGGTTTTACATCTTTTTGTTTTTCATATTCTTTATTTTACATCTTTTTATTTTTTTAGGATATTAATCTTTTCTAAGTTTTTATTTTACACCATAATTAGTATATTTAATATTTTTTGAATATCTTTTACTTTTATATTTTCTCATGTTGGTGTAATTTTCTACTTGTTTTGCTAATAAGGTGCTAGGTACAATGGTAATGTGCTACTTGATGGTGGTATGTATCATTTGTGATTTGATTGTTGATGTTTGGTTTCTAACTTTGAATGTCATTCCTGACAACTAGGACATGGCTCCTATTCATGTAATAGGCATTGAGTCCACATTATCCACCCATCCACAAAAGAAATGCCTAAGGAAGAATATCTTTTGCCAGGCATGAAAACAAAGCCAAGAGGGGGACAACAGAGGCTATGCTTATGGATAAATCATAATACATACAAGATAGCAGCTCCATGGGATGATGAGAAAAAATTTTTAGTCTATCCTTCAAGAATGTTCTACATAACTAGAGAAGCATCAACATAACAATCAAGGTTAAAAGGCTGCCACCACTAGTGGCAACAAGAAGAATCATCTTTTGCAATTTCTTGAAGACCTCTACAAATTTTTTAATCTTTAATGTTTGTCTATTCTTTTTGTCACTCTCATTTTGTATGCATCCATTGAAATAAAATTTTGTAATGCATCACTCAGAGTCAATCGGTAATTTCCCATAGATTCCTAATATTTTGTAAGGAACTTGTTCCTCATTTTGTTTAACTCAAGGACAAGTTTTCATTCAGTTGTGGGGGTATGATGAGTCATGATTTTCCTGGCTATAGTATTAGGGTTAAGGTGTGATGTTGGATATTTGATATCATGAGATATGTGCTTGCCTATAAATATAGAGCTTGGGCACATGATTTTCATATAGTTTTGTCAATAGAGTAGTTGAATTGTTATAGTTTTATTCTATAGTCTTAGAGAATAGTCAATGAGTGCTTGCAGTGTGGATCTGAGTTAGTTTTATGACATCTTATTTGAGTGGAAATGTACCTAGATACATTCCATGAATAGTAATAAGATCGAGATTGATTCTTATTCATTACCATAATTTAACTTAGATTAGATTTACTTTTCATGCAATTTATGTTTCATGTACTTAGTTAATATTTATATTTCCATGCATATTAATGAATTGGTGGAATGAGCATGACTAGTTTTGATCATAAACATGTATTTTCTTGGTAACCCTAGTAGCGTTATTGCTTGGTTCACCCAGTAGCATAGCACTTTGTAATCCTAGTAGTGGATATGTGGGTTCAGGATGTGTATAGCAAGTTGGAAACAAATACTCATTGCTTGTAGGATACCCTAGAATTTACTTTCCATTGTTAATTAGCTTAATTAATTGATTTCTTTATTACCATTAGGAGTAGCATAAGGTCAAAGAACATTAATTATCATATGCCTCACTTTGGACTAAATCATATGTGATAAAACTACTTCTAGTCCAAGTGGGAAGACAATGAACTACGATCAAGACATAATAATCTAGATACCACAACTAGTTCCATCCATGGAATTTGATCAAATCATGTGTAAATTCTTGTGATTCGTATGGTTAGAAGTAGCGGTACCTCGCTGCTCATTAGAAATCTTCAAGAAAATATCTTTGATGTCCATTCATGCATCAACAATGCTTAACCAAACCCTTCCCATAATGATGGGAAGTCCCCCTTGTAATTTTCAACCTTGATTACTATGAAATCAACAGGATAGGACCACCCACAAATAGTAGTCACAATGTCCTTCACTAATCCTAAGGGAATAGTGATGGACTGATCTACCAATTCCAAACAAATGTTTCTTTTCTTGAGAGGACGTAGGTTCTAGGGTTTGTACATTTTGTGAGAATTTAGGTTGATACCATAACTTGAATTAAGAATATCCTTACATGGCTCATTTCTAGTAATATATAACTAGATGAGAGGAATTCTAGGATTAGCTCTTCTCCTAGCAAGGTTGCTATCCTTGATTCAAACAAATATAGCATGGGTTAACATGACTATGTAGATATTGAGAGGTGTTTGGTTTGAAGGGCTCTTGAAAGAAATGGATGTATAGGATGAAGGAGACATAAGGGTACTAGCCACATGAGTTAATGATGGCCTTGTAGGGATATTGGTTTAGAAGAATGGTCTTTTATTCGATGTAGATTCTAAACCACTCAGTTGAGAAACCGATTGTAAGTTAACAACCCTAGTAGCATTACATTGCTATGACTATGTAGGAATTTCACCCTACATGTATGGAATAGGTGGTAATTAGGTTAAGGGTGGAGGGACATGTGATGAAGGATGAGGAGGATGATAAGGGTATGGTGATTCCCCTCTAAGAGATATAGAATGAGTTTTGTAGTACTTTGGAGGATAGTAGTAATGCTAAAAGGAAGCGTGACTAGAAGAGTCATGTGGAGATATGGGTTGCTAAACATAGTTCCTATATGGATTGGGTTATCTATATTGCTACATTGGTGGTGGAATCCCCCATGACTATGATTTTTGCCTCTGATGATATTGCTCATATAGTTATGGTGGAGCTTCACTTGGATAATAAGTTTGTTATTGTTGGTGGAACTACCTTGGGTTTCTTTGAGGATAAGGCAACCTTCTTACTAGTCTAGATTTAGATGATACATCCTAGATTTTTATAAGTGTGAAACAATAGGTAACATTCCTTGGGATGTTCATATTGGTAAATGTCACACCAACCATCATCATCTAATTCTGACTCCACAACCTCTATTGTAGCAACTATGTCCTTACCCCTTTAGTAGGCATGTTTAGCTTCCTTTCATCTCCTACAATCATGATTACTACCTTGTTCTTTGGATTTTTTGTAATTTTCAAAGCAATTTGAAACTTTTCATTCAAAGATTCCCACATTTTATCAACCTTAGCCAAAATTTCGAACATAGATTTTTGAATTGGTAACGTTTTTCATTGCACTATTTCATCAAGTGGTGCCTTCCCCTCACTTTCATAGAATCATACATTACTTTTTCTAATGGAAGAGTTCCAGTTATACTCCTTAGCACTTTTCCATTTTCTCAACTCACCTTCTTCATTTACAACCTAATAAATTAGCCTTTGAATATAATGGCCTCTTAGTTCTGATAGTCTCCCTTGAGCATAAACCCCAATATTTCTTCTTGTTTCTAATTTAAGCCCATCTATGATATGACAAAGTTACTTCGACTAAGAATAACCATGGCAAGGACATCTTTGCAAAAGGGAATAATACCTCCCCATGGTTGTATCCAAGTGTTCATGTGTTTCTTATCACAAGCCTTGGATTTTATTTCTCAAATTGGACACTCTATAGTAAATTTAATATTTTTCATTAAATAGCGCAAGTATCATAATCCATTTGAAAATTGATTCTTTCTCCAAGGAAGCTCAAGTATCATACTCCATCTGCAAATTGATTCTTTCTCCAAGGAGTGGTAACAACTTTCTACTTTTTTTGTGAGTGTCTTAGGAAATAGCTTGAGTTTTTGTTAAACATTTTTGATGTTCTATAAGGCATAGAAATCATGAAAGGCTTGAAGATATGTTTGTGGATCTAAGTTATATCCCCCTTCAAATCTGGGAATATTATTCATATCCAACCTCTTGATTCTACTATCTTTCACATGCCTAGTTGGAATTCTAACTACCTCTATGATGTTTAAAATGCTTCAAGTTATCAAGAAAGGTTCATCATCATCATGATTTCGATGACACCAATGATGTCCTCTACTACCCCTTCATTTATGGTAGGGCCTACAATCATTGTTGTCCCACCATTCACCTCCATGACAGTTGTTCTTTATATAGTTTTAATTAGATTTAGAGGAGGGAAAAGAAGATGCAAATGAAGAGGATGAAGAGGGAGGAGGACTAGCACCACCATTGTATCTACCACCTCTTCTCTACTTGTCACAATCATGATCATCAGATTTATCATTACCATGATGCTTTCTCAAGCCCCTACCTTGACACCCACTTTTGCTTGAATCAGGATTATTGATAGTGAACTGTAAGTTTAGGTTCAAGCTCCCTTCACTAGAGTCAAGAGGTAGAGAATCTTCATGTTGATAACCCCTAGAGGGAGGATCCTCATTATTTTTGTTCGACAAGAACAATGGATTAGTAAACCATTTTCACTTTGTAGCTTCATGGCACTTCTCCTAGTGCCAATCTCTTTTGCATTGTGTTTCAGTGGGATGGTAGTCCTAATAGTCATGGTCATACACAACATATTTGATGAGTAGTGAGGTATCCCTATCCTCAACTATATGAATACGAGCATCCATGCATGATCCGGTTGAATTCTAAGGACTAAGTGCTTATGTGCCTTTCTGGAGCAAGGATGGGTTGATTAATCGATGTCTTCCCAAGCTTACTTGTATAACATGATTGTATGGTTAAATAAAATTGAGGTACATGATTTTTTAT
This sequence comes from Gnetum montanum, assembly GCA_015680685.1. NCBI lineage: Eukaryota > Viridiplantae > Streptophyta > Gnetopsida > Gnetales > Gnetaceae > Gnetum > Gnetum montanum. The sequence continues at coordinate 9,557 of MNCI01017563.1, forward strand.
AGTTTTTATGTTTTTATGTCCTAGTGCTACAATGGGAGAAGAGAGATAACTAAGTAACTAATTTTAATTTAACTACTCAACTATTCTTTAACTAGTCCTAACACTAGCATCCATTCTCACTTGTCATACACATCCTGAACCAGTGCACCACTACTGGGATTACCAAACATTAATCATTACTAGGTTACCAAGCATTACACGCATTCTTGAAGTGATCGTACTAAGTGTGCTTACTTAGGAGAGTTGTAGGGTGAGAGAGAGAACATTAATTAACTAAGTAGAGCATTAAGTAATAGTAATTAACATTAATTAATCTATTCTAAATGCTACAAGGTTTATCATAAAGTTCATCTTTATTGCCATACCCAAGGTGTGCTCAGGTACATAACACAAAGCTCAAATAAAGATCTGTTTACATTATGACTCCTACTGCAGGCACTCAGAAATAATTCTATCTCTTGAAAGAAAAAAAGGCAAGAGTTTGGGTAAGGGACTAAGACTAACTATGCAAAGCAAGTGCACCTGCCTCTTATTTATAGGAAATGAGGTAGGCCCTGATATCATATACACGATATCAAGTGGAAGGCTCTGATATTTTGAGCCCAATATTATGGATGTGATATCATGGATTATCATACCCCCACGACTAAATAAAAACTCATCCTCAATTTTCTTACAAAATATTGGGAAGGTATGGGATTATTAACTGAATGAGAACTGACAGTGACAGGAAATAACAAACTCAAAGTGCTCGATGAATGGATCGAAAAACATATTACAACATTGGTGTTCATGTCCTTTGTGGTGAACACTGTAGATAGATGACATCTAGACTCTCATCCAACAGCTTCAAGAGAGAGTAAAGAAAATGAGGCATGTTGCTGTTGATATTGTGATTGTGCCTTCCATTGTTTATCCATAGCCATGTGACCAAACTTGTTCTTAGTGTAAACGCTCCAGCTCCAGTCCATCTCGAGTAAAACAAAAAATAAATAAAATTGAAATAAATGTGTAAACCAAAAATGTGTAAAATAAAAATACAAAAAAAAAGTTGAGGGCTTAGAATGATTAGAATTGGTGGCCATCTTCCCCATAACTAATTTGGAAGGAGGAGATTCGAAATAATGAGTAGGGTTGTCCACCAACAGAGGTATTATTGGTACTAGCTGTTCTAACCTCATGGAAAGGTTTGGTTTATTGGATGTTGACCAAAATTTCTTATCTAGGATCTCAGGTTTATAAATCATCATAGCCCGTGAAGGAAAAGTTGCATAAATAATATAAGGTTCTTTCCACAATGTTTGACATTTAGTGCATTGTGGAATGTCTGTGGGATTCTAGTATAGAACCTTATCTCTTGGTTGATATTTAACTTTCTTAATTTTCAGGTCATGAAATTGTTTATTCAAGGCCTTGTGCAATTCATTAGATGATAGGGCAGCTGATCGATTCTCATCTAGCAAGTTAAGGATCATTAACCGTTCTTTTTGTGATAGATCAAGGTCAAGGTTGAGATCACATGCCATAGATAGTGTACAGAGGTCTTCTTAAATGGAAAGTGTTGGAAGTTTTTCATACACTAACTCATAGGGAGTGTAGCCTATAGGAAGTTTGCATGTGGAGCGGTATGCCAAAAGAGCATCATTTAGTTTGGTGCTCCAGTCTCTCCTATACTTGCTAATAGTTCTTATCAATATTTTCATAATCTCCCTATTGGTGACCTCGGCTTGATTGTTCACTTGAGGGTGGTATGGAGTAGTTAGTTTGTGTTCAACCCCTAAGCGTTGCTTCAATTTCCAAAACGTTGCACCTATAAAATGCTTTCCATTGTAAGAAATAAGTGCATGGGGCATGCCAAACCTATTTATGATTTGTTGTTGAACAAATTGTGTAGCTATAGATGATGTAAAATCCTTAACAGTGGCTACTTCTACCCATTTTGTAAAGTAGTCAAAAACAACAATGATGTAAGCTTTCCCATTGGACTTTGGTGTAATGGGCCTCATAAAATCAATTCCCTATATGTTGAATGGTTCTAAAGGTTGAATCCATTGTTTCGGACCCTCCATTCTAGCAGTCATTCCCCCATCATGTTGACAATGCTCACAACATTGGACAAAATGATGCACATCCTGAAATAATGTAGGCAAATAATATCCTAAAAGTAGGATTTTAATGACTATTTGTCTCCCGACATAATGACCCCCACAAAGACCCTCATGAGCATCTTGGAGAACTCGTAGTTGATTTATATCAGGAATGCACCATCGAACCAAGCCATCAGAAGATACTTTATAAAGTTGCCCATTGATCTCCATAAAATACTTGTCTTGATGAAGGAACTGTTGTTTCTTTTTAGTGTCTAACTCTTGTGATGTTTGTTGTGTGAGGAGATAGGTGAGAAATACTAGTTTATTTCCATGGTCAATTGATTAGTTACTACACTTGCAAAGAGGAGTTCATCATGGAAGTGATGAGGAATTGGATACTCATCCTCTTTGTTGTCCCATCGCAATCGAGATAAATGATCAGCAACTACGTTCTCAATGCCTTTTTGATCAATCATTGTAAGATTGAACTCTTGTAAGATTACAATTCATTGTATGATTCAAGGGATCACCATTGGTTTATTCATTAGGAACCTTATTGCACTATGATCCATGTGCATGAATACCTTATAGCCCAAGACATAGTGCCTAAATTTTTCTAGTGCAAACACTGTAGCCATTAATTCTTTCTCTATTGTGGTGTAGTTAAGTTGTGTACTAGAAATACTCCTACTTGCATAGTGCATGTAATAAGGATTTTTTGGTCATCTAACTATGTAAGTGCAGCTCCTAAACCATAGTTAGACGTGTCAGTCATTATGTGGAATGGTCTAGACCAGTCAAGAGCTTGTAGAATGGGTGTTTCTACGAGCTTCTATTTAAAAGTTTGGAAAGCTAGTTCGCATTCCCTTGTCCATTCGAAAGGTACATCCTTTTTCATTATTTCAACCAATGGTTTTTCAACCTTTGAAAAGTTCTACATAAACCTTTTGTAGTAGCCAGTGTGTCCAAGGAATGACCAGAGATCTTTTACATTTTTAAGTTGTTGAGTGATTCCTTGGATAAATTTGATCTTTTCGGGGTCTTCCTCTATCCTTGTTTGTGAAATATTATGCCCTAATATGATTCCTTCTTGGAACATTAAATGGATTTTTTGCCAGTTGAGCCTTAAAATGGTTTCTACACATTACTTTAGTACTTGCTCTAACCATTCCAAGGTTTGATCGAAGTTCACTCTATAAGTGGAATAGTTATCCATGAAGACTTCCACACCATTTCCTATCTACTACTAGAATATGCTAGGAACTAATTATTGAAACATTGCAGGGGCATTGCACAAGCCAAACAACATATGTTTGTATGNAGACACACTGGCTACTACAAAAGGTTTATGTAGAACTTTTCAAAGGTNCCCCACTGTACCCATCCAAAAAAGCTATAGCAGCGATGCCCTGTAATGGTGTCTAAGACTTGGTTGATGAATGGAAATGGAAAGTGGTATTTGAATGGTCCCATATTTAGTAGCCTAAAATCTATGCACACCCTATATTTACCTCCCTTTTTGGGCACAATAACTAAGGGACTAACCCATTCACTATCAGCAATGGGGTATATGAACCCAGCTTTTAGAAGCTGTTTGATATCTTCCTTAACCACTTTCTTAAGCTTTGGGTTCAATTGTCTCTATGGTTGTCATCAAGGCTTCATGGATGGGGTGGTGTACATTCTATGTTAGCATATCCTAGGATCTATTTTGGTTAATTTGGGATATGACCAAGTGAAGGCTTTTGACCATTTTTTATCACCTTTGAAAATCTCTCTTTCTATTGAGAAGCGAGATTCATGTTAATAATTACCAATTTTCCATTCTTGAGAAATGTGTACTCCATATCGATGAGAAATGGTTTTAAATCAAGTGGATCCTACTTAAACTTATCAAGGATTTCCAACTTTTCCCAGTTGATATTTTCAATGTCAAGACTTGGAAGTTGGCAATGGACTTGCTGTAATGTGTCTATGCTATCAATATAAGTGCAAGTCAAACCCTCAGTTGGTTCCATGCATATAGTTGAACTACTGTCTTGATCAGCTGTCAACCATTGGGTGCCTTCTTGTCTTGTGGCTATTGCATATAAGAATCTTTGTATATTAGTCACTTGTGCACATTGATTGCATGTAGACAATGTTAAATGTTGTACAAACCATGCCTTCTACATGCAGTTACACCCTATGTCATTGTATGCGATGTATGTAACTTTCTTCTTCTCGATCTTTCCAAATGTATTTTTCTATGATATTTTCAGGAAAAGATCATGGATTCCTAAGCATGCATCAATTATGCTTAGTCATGCTCTTCCCATTATGATTGGGAAGTCCCTCTTACCAATGTTCACTTAAATCACTAGGAAGTCAACTAGATACGACCATCCACAAATAGTGGTAACAGTGTCCTCCACTAGCCCTAATGGGATAATGATGGACTAGTTAGCCAACTATAAATAAATGTTACTCTTTTTTAGTGGAGGCAGGTTCTGGGCTTTATACATTTTTGGAGAGATTAGGTTGACTTCCTAGTGATTGGGAAGATCCTTGCATGGTTCATTCCTAGTGATTTGTAAATATATAAGAGGAATTCCAAGATCAGAAAATTTTCTAGGAAGATGGCCAGCCTTAATCCAATCAGTGATGGAATGAGTTAACATTATTGTATGTGTTAGGCGTGGTGTTTGGCCTAAAGGGAGTTACAAAGTTTTGATTGGTAATGAAGCATCTAAAGGATTAGTTGCTTGTGGTTGTAAGGGCTTAGTTGGACTATTGATTCTAACAAAAGGTCTTTTCTTCATGCAATTGTCAGAACCAATAATAGATTGAGAGTTAATAGCCCTTGTAGTGTTATGTTGCTATGGTTGGACAAGGAGGTTACCCTACATAGCTAGAGCAAGTGGTAATGAAGATATGAGTGGAAAAGGTGTAGTTGGATGAGAAGGATAGTATGTTTGTGGAACATCACCCCTAGGAGAAGGAGTCCTATAGTATTCATGGGCTTGGTAGTAAGGTTGAGGAGTGACATGACTAGTAGAGTCACATGGAGAGATTGGCTACTACATGTAATATCCATATGGGTTAGGTTGCTGGTAGGAATGGTGGTGGCATTCCCCATGATTGTGGGTATTGCCACTGTTGATACTACTTAGTTGGTTGTGGTAGAGTTCCACTTGAATAATACGTTAAGGGTTGGTGGAATTGTCTTGGGTTACCTTGGGGATAAGGTAACCTTTGGGGTGTTTTCCTTTTGTTTAATCATGTGTTAAGTGCATACACCCTGGACTCCTGTAGATGTGATATTATAGTGCAACATCCATTAGGATGGTCATATTGGCATATCTCGTATTCACTATCATTGTTTGTATCCGAATCCACAACCTCTTCAGTGATGGCAACTTTGTCCTTACCCTTATTACATGCATATTTTTCTTCTCTCTCTTTTCTCTTTTTCCATTCACTACCTCATGCTCTAGACTCCTCTACTATTTTGAGAACGATTTGAAATTTATCATTAAGGGAGTCTCATATTTGGTCCACCTTTTTCGATACTTTTGATGCAAGTTTTTGAATGAGCAAAGTTTTCCTATTCATGATCTCTTCGAGTGGTGACTCTTCTTCATCCTCACAAAATCTTACCCCCTTCTTTCGAAGGGAAGGATTTCTGTTATATTCCTCCACATTTTCTCTTTTTTGTAAATCACCTCCCTCTTTAGCAACTTGCTCCAATAATCCTTGTACTTGATGGGTCCTAAGCTCGGATAGTCTTCCTTGGGCATAAGTCCCAATGGTTCTTCATGTTTCATGCCTAAGCCCATCTATAATATGGTGTAGTTGATCCCTTTGCAAATAACCATGGCCAGGACAATGATGTAATAGTGCACTCCAAAATCCATAGGATCCTTGGGGGACACATCAGGCCTCCTCTTTCTCCTATGTAGTCCTAACAATGGAACTATGAGGCAACGCCTTAGTGGCAAACATTGTCATCGCATGTTAGCAATAGACAATGATGGAAGGAGGTGTGAGAGTTGTAGTAGAGGGCACATGATGATGAATTAGCAATTGTGTGTCAAGCATCAACTATGTGCTCATTAGATAGTGTGGTAGCTTCTTTCCCGCCCTCCCCTCTCATGGTGGCTCTAAATGACACGTGTTAGCCAGTAGATAGCGATGGCACTAGTAGCAGTGGCAGGACAAAATGGATGATGTGGTAGATGTCAGCAATGGGCTGATGAGCTTCTTGTTAGCAATAGGGATGTGATAGGAAGAAAATGTAATGGAAGCCCTCTCTCATCCTCTCTTTGACTAGGCAACCTCCCTTTCTTTGACACGTAGTAGATATAGTTAGCACCTGTGTGTCAGAAGTACATCCGACGGTTGATGGTGCACTACCGCAACAACCACAAACGATAGCTAGTGATGAACAGTAGTAGATGTGCCAACAAAAATTGACACATTATTGCAAGTGGAATGGGATTTAGCTTCTTCTTCTTCCCTCTCTCTTTTAGCAGCTACAAGCTATTTTGGTTGTGGTAGCATTTGCAATGGACCAGTGGCAGGAACAATGGTAGCAACAGGACTAGGGAAAATTTATTATTATTATTATTATTAGTTAAATATTATGTTTTATTAATTCTTTGGATTCAAGACTATTGTTCTATTGAAATTTTCCCTAACTTTTAGTTTAATTTATTTTGTTGAAACATCACATAGCCCTCTCTAGCTGAGACTATTCCCAAGTTTCCATACCCACACAGGAGGCACCCTAGGCAAAAGTCTCCTAAAATGAATTTTCTTTCCCTTGGTGTTGGTGAAACCAAAATTTATGCATCAATAAGTACATGTGACATTATTTTGCTATAATCGCGATGATAATTTATCTTATAATGGTATTGATGGGAGTAGTGGAAGAGAATGGTTTGGTGGATTAAAGTTTAAATGAGAAGTAAATGATAGTGATTTAATATGTGGGATTGTAAGTTGCTGGGATTCTAAAGGATAGTAATAATGAGTAGTGTGTGTAGTAGGACTAGTAGGAGAAATAAGCTATTATGCATAATAACTATGAGGGTTAGGTTAGGGATAGAAGTATTGTTGTCTTGGTGATGACATCTCATAGCATTATGGGTAGTACTCTTAATGTTGCAATGGTGATTCACATGGGTAGTGTTATGGTTGATACTATTGTTTATAATTGTCCTATGGGTATATCAATCTCTTAGGCATCTATTTATTAACAAATTTTAGATTGAATGAATAAGCACATGATTATTTTTCTAATGTAATAATGTGTGATATGATTGGACATGCTCCATGTGGATGCTTGTATTGGTAAACATCATTGCCATTATTCTCATTAAACTTGAAAATAGATGCCTCTTCTACTATAGCTTCCTTATACTTTTGCCTATATAGATCTCATTTCTTTTCTTTCTTTTCTTTCTTTTTTTTTTCTTTCACTATTCCTATCTTGTTACTATGACCTTATTTTTTTATAGGATTTTTTTGGGACAATCACATTGACAAAAATTATGGTTACTAAGTGGAAAAATGCTTGACTTGTGATCATGAGTAGTTTTAAGAATGAAATCCTATGAAATCAAAGATAATGAATTACAGGAAAATGCCTAACCAATTGAACATGGACTTAACCTATTGCCTTACATTAGAAATAATAAGGAAAGGACATGAAATGGGGGAACACATAATTAACAAAATGTAGAATAATATGAAGGTGTTGAAACTTGAAATAATTGAAATATAGGTGCATCCCAAGATTTATAAAAGTTTATAACTCATCACTACCTAGTAAAATCAAACCTATAACCTAGGGTTACCACACTAAGGCTTGTATCACTAGGTTAACACATTTTTGAAATGTGGAATAATATGAACTATAATATATTAATATGATAGTCATGATAAAATAGTCCTTGCATGGAGAAAAAAATTGATAGATTAGGGATAATAAATGGCTTGGAAATTCAACTTGAAATAAAATAATTAAATAGTAATTTTCCAAGGGTAATAAATTAATGAAAATGATGGATTTTAGGCTCTTGTAACTAATGGGATCTAATGTTAATCATGCAAGTAAAGTTGAAGATGAACCTAATGGAAGTTATGATGCTCATGCTACTAGTGATGAGGTAGTGATGCTAATGCTGATAATGATGTTAGTTATCAATGCTAGAGCAAAAACACTTTGATAGGACTAAGGCAGTCATCAAGATACGATTGAGGAAGGATGGCTAAGGATTGCTAAGGTTTGATTTTGAAGCTCTTTCCTGATGCTTATTAAAGGCTAATGCATGCTCCTAAAGTTAAGAAATGACTTCAGTTGCTTTGAAGTTGGCTTTAAATGGGTGGAAGATGCGAGTATTTATAGCCTAAGTGAATCCAAAATTATTGGGATTTAAAATTGAAAATCCTAATTTCATGTGATTAATGCTGATAACTATCATTAATGCTATTACTAACATTGATGCTCAAAATGAAATTAGTAGCTTGTGAATATAATGATATACAATGATCTAGACTTTGATGCTGTATTGTCACTACAATTATTGAAGTATCTGTTAAGTTTGATATAATGGAGAGAAGAATATTTTTAGGCTTCCAAGACTAAGTGATGCTAATATTAATGCTAAGCATGATAGAGGCTATCATTGCTAAGGAAATATTGAAGTTGATAAGTAATGATGAAAATAAAGGCATAATAAAGTAAGATAATGAATTTCTTGATTTGAAGCATTGTTGGAAACTCTAAATTCAAGGTAAAAGTTGATGTAAACTCAACAAAAATTCCTCAAAAGATGAAAACATTTAAACTAGGTGAAGAAGGGATGATAAAACACCTAAGTCTTTAACTACTAAAGAAGAGCAAAGAAAGTGGATATAACACCTTAGTGTACTCATTATGTTTCTTCATGATTTTGAGCATGGTAGCAAACTTCTTATTGATAGCATTTCACATGTTATTAAACTTTGTTACACTTTTTATGTTGGATTATTGCATCAATAAGATTTTCTACTAAACCATGGCCTATAATAGATCCTCTTCTTAATTATCAAAGGCTTTTAATTCCCTCTTTTTGAGTTTCCTCTCTTGTTTTGTTACCTAATCAATGAGCTTATATGTGCAATGGACCTTGACTTCCAAAAGCCTTCCTTGGGTGTTAATCCCAAGGGTCTCACATGTTTTACTTCTTAACCAATCAAAAATGTGATGAATTTGCTCTTTTTTAGAGAGTTCAAGGCATAAGCATTAGTGTAATAATAAATAATATCTATCCAAGGATGCATTAAGTAATTCATAGTTCTAGATTAAGGTTACTTCATTTTGCATTAATCATTTAAATACACACCAAATTTAAAATGTATGAAGATAATTTATTCATTACAATGTCAATAGTTCCATAGATATTACAGAGAATGAGGCTCTACAACTACATAATGATTGATCTTAATGTAAGGCACTATCATAGTAGATTTATTCCACATCATAAGACTAAGATCGAACATCTATAGAGAGCTATAATGGTTAAACACACATAATTGACGATGGAGATGAACACATACTCATGTAATATCTCTTATAACTCTCAACCACTAAACACTCATCTCATCTCATGAGAAAATGCACACATTCTTATGTCCAATAATCAATCATGACATCGATATTTATGAACTATAGGAAAAGAATCCTAGAAAAACCTTTCCCATGATCAACTTGGAGATTCTCACCTATTTCTATCTTGCTCTCATATTTTTTTTCATTTCCCAACTTGGAATTGCCAACTTGAGACTTTCCTTGGTTGTATGAAACATTTACAAGCTTGGTGAGACATCTCTTTGTCAACTTCAGCTCTTAGACGAGACATATCTTGGCTATGGAAGATGTCTCCTTCTAGGTAAGATGTCTTCCTAGAGATGTATTTTATTTGGGAGATACATCTTTTCATAAACATCTCTTGATAAGACAAGACATCTCCTCATCTTGTAAAACATCTCCCATGCATATTGAGCTCTTAGCCAAGACATCTATTTATCTTCTTAAAACTTATAACTGATTTCCTGTAAGGATGAAAAAGGGGCTTCAAAGAGGTATCCCTATATTAGCTATCCCATCCTTTGAAAAGTGAACTTAGGTGAACTATGAAGTAGGGGTAGAAGTGATCCCCCACTTAACAAGTTTGGTCTTATGAATCCATAGAGCATCATTTATAGTTTGGATCAAGTACTCATGCCTCTTTATTCCAAAAGTGCTAGAAACTTCTCTTGTCTTAGTACAATTTCCTTCCTCTCCATTGAAGGCTTGGACTTGTCAATAGCCCCTTCAACTCATCGATGCTTCCCTACATGGTTTGATCATCTATTGGTTCATGGTAATTTACAAGATTTGAAACATTAAATACTAAAGACATATCCATATCATTTGGTAAGTCAATTTCAAAAGCATTATAAGTAATTTTAGCATTTATCTTGAAAGGATCCATCTTCTTAGCTTTGAACTTTGAGAATTTAATACCTTGTGACCTCTTATTCTTCAAATACATACAAAAAAGTTCACCAACATCAAACTTGGACTTCCTCTTGTCCTTGTTCCTCTTAAGAACTCTTTTTTTCACCTTCTTTTCAAGATTTCCCTTCACTTGAGCATGATGATTCTTCATCTCTTACAGAAAATTAGCACTAAGTTGAGCTTCTCCATCAAATCTCCTTACATTATTCTTCTTTGGAACAAGCACTACCAAAATTACATAGGAAAAAATGGATTTCCTTAGAAATCCATTTATAAGTAACTCCTCTAATTACCTTTTTAATTCATCCTACTAATTTGGTGCCATTTCGTATGCCCTCTTATTTGGAATGGTAGCACGAGGGATGAAGTCAATTTGGTGTTGAACACTCCTCAGTGGCAATCCATGCAATTCCTCTTTGAACAAGTTGAAAAATTTCTCCTTCAAGCCTAGCACACTTATTGAAAGGTCTACCTGCATAACATCATGGTTAGAAGAATAGTGTGGTGAATGTGATTGTATGACATTCTTTATTTGAGTGTGACGTACTTGGACATGCACATGATCGGCAATAAAGATCGAGATTACTTCATCATTGCAGCAATCACTTTGTTTATTTAATTGTTATAACGCGGAATGAGTACGACTTGATTACGAACATCTTTGTGTGACTACTTGGTAACCTAGTGGTGTACCTAGGATATATGCTTGGTAATCCCAATGGTAGTCATGCACCAAGATGTGTACGGTTAGTCAAGGAATCAGTTGCTCATCGCACTTAGGCTAGTAACGCGATACGAGTACGACTTGATTACGATCATTTAAGTGTGAGTACTTGGTAGCCCAGTGGCATACCTAGGATTTGTGCTTGGTAATCCCAGTGGTAGTCATGCACGAGTTCCAAGATGTGTACGGTTGATCAAGGAATCGGTTGCTCGTCGCACTTAGGCTAGATTAGATTTTCTTACCCTTTTTCCTCCTAGCTTAGCTTAGATAATATTATTTTCCACTACCTTCAGGAGTAGCGTTAGAATGAGGAACACATCATACACCTCATTTGGACTAAACCATACGTGAAAAATACAATACTAGTCCAGGCGGGAAGATAGTGAACTGTGACCTAAGGATAACTGTCTAGGTGCCACAACTAGTCCGTCTGCGGAATTCGACCGGATCGCATGTGAGAATGCTCGTTTCGTATGGTTGAGTGTAGGGGTACCTCGCCACTCATCATTGACACCATTGACAGGGATTGTGCTAGTTATCTAGATTAGTTATATCATATAAGGTCATTGTAAAGGACTTAACAATATATCTCTTAGAAAGAAGTAATTATAAAAAGTCACATAAATCCACACACAACAATGTCTCTCCTACAAGATAATAATAATACCACACTTAGTGAGGAATTTAATTGGAGAACCAATGAACTATATGACGATGAAGATTGGAGTATACAAATTGAAGTGGGAGTTTCTTATAAACATGAATAAAAACAACATCATCGCAACCCACGAAAGCCTAACTTAAATGATGATGATGAACCCCCACTAGCCACTACAAGATTAACACAAATACAAGAGGCCATTTGAATCTCACATAGGCATCGTAAAGAGAGTCGTCTACCCAGGCTCGATTTAAACAACTTTTCAAAATTTTCAAGAGGCAATGACTTAGATCCGTATCAACATTTATTAGCCTTCTACGATGCTTGCACATGGAATAACATTGATAACAGTTGGCAAAAACTTAAGCTCTTTCCTATGACACTCGTTGACCAAGCTGAAGTATGGTATAGATCATTAAAACCAAATTCAATACGACGCTCATCAACAATGGTAGAGGTGTTTAATGAAAAATATCAAACCTATGCAAGAGTGTCAGCCTTGAGGAAACAAATCCAAGGATGGAAACAAGCAAAACATGAACCCTTGGACATGGCCTTAGAAAGATATTATTCACTGTTAAACAACTGTCTAGGCCATGGGTTTTCTGAGGAAAGGCTAATGTACCATATCATTGGAACGTATGCCCAAGGTCAACTATATGAACTATAAACCCATCAAATCCAAGAGCTTATTAAGCGGGTAGCAAAAGAAGAAGGAGAAATAGCTACATGGGAGAGTGTTAAAAAACATCAACGGGACCAAAATTTCAACTTAACAAAGGTCGATGACCATAAAAAGGAGAAATCAACAAATCTCAAGCTGGAAACATCATCTTTGCCAATACAACAATCGTTAGAAGAAGCTGAGGCAAAGATCAATAAGATGTTGGACTGGATGTATCAAAAGTGTGGAGAATGTGTCAATAACATTGGAGATAGAGTTTTGATAACCCAAGAGGTAGGATGAAATAATAGACATTCGGAAAAAAAGAATAAAGGGAATAAGTGCTCAACTTCCAATCATATGTATGAATGTAACATATGCCTGTACAATCACCCCAAGGGTCAATGCCCAATATTTTTACATTTACATGAGCATTGGGGAAACACATTACATCTAGAGTTTGTACAGAGATACTGTGTTCAGTCATAGTGGCAACAATCCCAGTCATGGGGGAGACCACCCTTAGATTGGAGGCACCCTTCATATTTTCCGAACTCAAATGCTTATCACATTCAACATCCTATTTCTCCATTTGGGCCAACATAATTTATCTCACCACAGTACCCTTCTCCACAATACTATCAACCCATGCCTCCAACACAACCACCACTTTGNTAATCTGATAATGAGTTATCGAGTGTTCATTATGCAAGTANTTTCCCTCCTTCCACATTGCCACCAACTGTCCCTAACATACCTGCACCACTGCAACCCACAAACAACACTTGTGCTACTGCTATTAACAGCAGTGAAAAGCCTCTTCAACATCAAAAGTGTCCTTTCTTTAAACACAAACATAGGAAGGGACAACACAATTCCAAGGCCACTGCACCTTCCAACCCAGCACAAGTCCAACAATGTGGTGCAGCCTTACCTTCGAANTGATAGATAGAGAGGAAGATAGAAACAAATGTGTATAGCAATGCAACCGAGCAAAATACAGAGTAGAGAGACATAAATTTTATTACTCTGACGGGTAACTGTCTATGGCAGGCTCTTCTTCTGGGTCNTATACTGGGTCAACGCATTATCTGGGAACCACATCGTATGAAGTGCCCCACTATGCTTATTACAATCAAGTGTGTGAACCCTGAGGGGATAAGTATAGACCAATTTCAATACTTCCAACATGCAAGGATCCTTATCTTTCATTTATTAATCCTTGCCATACTCAACTGATTAGTTATCGGGGATACCCCCCCATTTCAATAACAAGCAGGATTAATAAATATTTTTCATTTTCTTTGATTTTACAACTTTTTGTTTTCTAGTTTTTCATTTTTCAAATTTTTGTTTATATTTTTACCTTTTTATATTTTTTGTATTTTTGTCTTTTTACATTTTTGTAAGTAATCTCATCTATAAATAAAACACTCATGTGGATCGTTGGTTGAGGTGTGTTCTATGTTATTAAGTCATGAGTGATAAATTATTTGGAACAGTGAGCCCATTACACCCACTCATTCATCCTACAAATAAGAGGTTTTGTTCAAGGGTACAATGCTATTCTTGACATTTTGAAAACTTAAAACTAATTTTGTGTTCATTGTACCCAGAACGAAGAAGGACATACCAAGAGGGAATGATTAGGGTGTGACATCAAGGGGACTTGTGGATTCTCTTTGGTGACAACTGTGGGAGTTCTCATGCAACATGGTCATACTAAGATCCTTGTAGATCTAATGAAAAATGGGAGTAAGAGAAATCAAAAGGGCACTTAAAAATCAAATGCTGTTCTTGGGGGTCCCACTAGAAAGACATGCACCCATGCCAGAAGGTTGGCGATTTCTCTAGATTCAGTAAAATTCAAAAAGAAAAAGAAAAGAAAAGAAAAGTACCACAAAACAAAAGCCACTCCTCCCTTGCATAAAACGCCATGTGATCGTACGCCTTGTTGTTATGGTACTCTCATAGTTGTTCATCATGGGATGAAACAATGCGATGTCACTGATTAGAGGAATGGACTTAGTCCTAATCTTGAAACGATGGGTTAATGAAACGTTAATCATACTTTACATGCAAAATTCATTGTGCCTTGGGTTAGTTACCTCATGTCCCAATCTCTACGATCCCTTCTATAGTTCATCTCATCTCGCTGTTCATGTAATTGTAGCTCATAACCCATGTAACATAGAATTTTTATCTCATTCCAGTGATATTTACATGTGTGTGTTTTGTGGAGTTAGTGCAGATTACATTTAACCCTTCTAGTGCCCATGGACACTTTAAGTGTGGTTACACAAGGGCATTATAGGATGAAACCTACTTTGGGGAGGACCCACTTGTGTAATTTTGTTGTAATTTTCACTAATTCTCTAGCTCAAACACACAATTTCTTACCCTTAGCTTAATTTTTTCATTGATCTTCTTTCCCTACTATTATCCCTCTAAAATTCTACGTTCCAATGTACTATTACATTTCCTTTTTTTATAACCACCAAATTTTTATTACTAAAGTTCACATCATTATCATTAAGAGTGCCTCTCGAATCAATGAAATTACCCTAGGATATCTTAATACTTGCCCATGTCCTCAATTTACACCATTAATTTCAAGAAAATCATTAAAAATTTGGTATTTTTCATGTGTCTCACATCACTAGGGACAAGATATCGCATATGCGATATCGCGTCCCACGTGATATCACGTACGTGATGCATCGTATGCAATATCGCGTCCTATTTTCCTATAAATAGGATGCCCCCGCTACAACACTTAGCATCATTTTTCCATTTATGCAAGGGGAGTTTTTGAAATTTTTCTCTACGACTTGCGATTGCGTGACCCTTGCTTTTTCACTAATATCTTGCTCATTGGTACTCCGATTTTATTTCCATTTGAACCTGCTTGAACCCGGAGTATTCAGTTTAGTCGTGGGGGAGAGAAAGTTGCCGAAAAGTGCCTAAATGTTTTGAAATTTATCATCGCCCAAAGGACATCAATTAGGGTAATTAACACTAACACTTAGAAAAATTGTGCCAAAAATCATATGACCTTAGGTACACTGGGAGATTAAAATGAAACCCACCTAAGTCATAGGACCCATTATTATATTTTTTGGGCACGATCACAAGTTAGAACATAAGATCTTTAATTAAGGCAAGATGTAAGGTATAATTTGACTTTAAAAAATAGCCTTACTAATGCTTGGCCCATGTGATTGCAGAATGGCCCCAAAATGTGCATAGAAGGAGGGTCCTGTTCAAGGTGGAGCGAAACAACCTCGTAGAGGTGGAAGACAAGTCCTTGATGGATAGCATGTAGAATAGAAGGTGCAATCATTCAGCATCCATCAAGAAGAACCTCCTACTAGACGATCCGGACAAGTAGAAGGAGGAGCTGCTGCTGTGCCTGAACTAGGACAACAACTCACATTGCCCCTGAAGTGTGTTCAAGCTATCCATGAGAAGTCCACATTCGCTACTGTGATTATGGAGCTAAACTTTGAATATTTTGTAGAGTTCACTCCTGAGGCTGTTAGGGATCACCTCAAGGGATCTCCCTTATGGCTTGTCCTCTTTGAATGCAGTGCTTGGTACTTAGGTGAAACATACCAGTTCTGGCACAATAAGGAGTATGGCACCACGGTTAACATTTGTGGTGTGATAGTAGAATTTTCTACACAAGCAATTTTAGAAGTGTTAAACCTTCCAAATTTAGGCCCCCATGTTGCTCGGTTATCTACCTGATCAGACCCTGATGTGCGAAAGGATTGGTTAGAGAAGGCTTATGGCAAAGATAAAACTTTTGGAGAATTGAAGATGGAAGAGAGATTTTATTTCAAAATTGGAAACTATCACCTCTTCCCCACAAAATGTTTGAAAAGAATATCGACGTATGCAGCTAGGAAATGTGTAGTGTTGATGGGAAAGGTTAACGCTAACCTTCCCCATCTATATTTGATGAAGATCCTTAGGCAATTTGAAGAACGGAAGTCAGGGAAGATGACACTGCCTTATTATAAAACTGTGCCAACAGGCTGGTATTTGGGCATACACAAATGATGTCCTCCAAAGAGCCCAAAATGCTTCTTATGCTAAACTATTAGAGATGCCAACTCCAAGAAAGAGCACTGGTGAAGAGCTGAGACCAGATGAAGAAGAAGAACAGATGACTGGACCACCTGCAACTCAACTTGTAGGATCCAGTCGACCTTTAGCCACAGGTCCCAACCAACAACAAGAAGCAGGGCCCAGCATAGGTCAGAATCAACTGCCGCCATCGCAAGACTACAGACCGTCGATGAGCCATCTTAGGACCATCGCTGAGACAGTTAGTTGGGGAAGTCATGATGACGTAAACCTCTTCCATGTCATCGATGATGCCGACCAATCTACTATTTCATTAGATCAGACAAGGGGTGAATTATCAATTCAATCAGGAGGAGGGGAAAGTAGATGGTCACAACATATCTCAGTAAACGCGACATCTTTTCAAGTGCAGTTAGAGATTGGTGAAGGGGCCACTGTGGTGGTTATGCAACACCAAGATGCTGTGGGAGCTGCTGAAGTGGTCACTGACCACATCAAAGAATCCTTTAATGTCCTTGTTGTGCCACCGGGAGATCTCTCAGGAGCACGAGATGCTCAAAACTCTTGCCGAAACCTCAATGACTCTTGCGGAACATGAGGATGCACTTGACAGATTGCTTCAAACAGGACAAGTAATGACGTCTCTATTTGACATTCCTCAAGATGTCACAGCAATTCAATCAGACCTCATTTCCATAAAGGGGAAGTTGGTCATATTCGAAGTAAGGGTAGAGCATGCTGAAGCTGAAGTGCAGAAACTACAAGAGCAGCTTGTAGCCTTACAAGTAGCATAGTGGGATCCTTTGCAATTCGTTCCAGCAGACTAGCTAGACAACTTTAGAATGGAGCAACTTACAAAGTTGATCACTATAAATAAGAAGGTGGCAAAAGAAAAGGAGATGGCCACTTGGGATGCCTCCGTAGCAAGGGCATAAACTCATGCGCATATTAAGACACTCCAGGCCTTAGAAGAAGAAAACAAGCAGTTGGTTGCAGATAACCTCCGGTTGATCTCTTTGGAGAAATAAAAGAATGTTCTCGATGAACACTTCGATCAGTTGCAAGAACAATTCATTTGGGTCAACTGAGATGTAAGCCATTTAGCCAGAGAGAATCGAACCCTCTTAATGGAGGAGGTACACGCTATTCATCAAAAATTAGCAATTGAGATAAGCGCGTGGTAGAATGAGGCTAAACGACATGAGAAGCTGAAGGAGCATTTCCGTGATCAGGTGGGGATGTATAAACAAATCCTAGTAAAGAAGATCCATTTGGCCAAGGCTCAAATCAATACTATCAGTGCTCAGCACATTGATTGGAGGGCTATATTGGACACTTACGCCTTCGTCCACTAAGTAGAAATTAAAAACCAGGACCTACAGATCTAAGACTTGAAAAAATACATGGAGTTGGAAAACCTTAGATATGCCAACCTTGCCATGTTAACAGCAGGGCACCCACAAATAGAGCTTGAGTAGCAGGTAGCTTCCACCCATCTCAAATATGAAGTAGAATTTGCAGAATGTAAGAATCTGCTTGAAAAATTGGATGTTGCAGATTCTAAACTTGTGATGGTAAAAGAAAGCTACCAGGGACAAAAAGATGTTGCAATCAACTTGGCTTGATGGCTAACAGATCTTCATGAATACAAAGATAAAGCCAGAGCCTATGAAGAGGAATGATGGGTGTTCGCGGCATGGTATGTCAAAGCCAACCAGATGTTCCTGCAACTACCCTATCTGTGGGAGGTGCCGACTCCATCAAACATCGAAACAATTGCATGGACGACACAGGATCCTTGAACTGAAGAGGAGAAGCTCCAGGCCATACTTCAACGCCATCAAGCTTCTAAGCTTGGAGCACATGACAAAGGGAAAGCACCCATGAAGGAGCCACTGTCACTAGGAACTACATGAGTTCCATTTTTTGTAGTTGTAGTATTTTTCTGTGTTGTGTCTTCCCACACTACGACATCATTTCATTTTTTGTTTTTCCAGTTAATAATCTGATACCTATCCACTATGTAATCAATGGAGCTTGTTCTCCTTGTAACTCGAGGATGAGTTTTTATTCAGTTGTGGGGGTATGATGGGATGTGATATTGCATAAGTTGCAATATCGCATAAGCTGCAATATTGTGTACACAATATCTCAGTCCGTCGCAATGTCTATAAATAAGAAGTGGCTCTCTCTTGTTCAGAATTAGTAATTAGATAGGAGTTAGAAGTAGTGAAGCTTTGGTGGTTTGGCCACTCTAGAGATAGTTTATTTTCTCGTGTCTGCCTACAATGTGGTGAATGTAATTGTACGACATTCTTTATTTGAGTGTGATGTACTTGGACATGCACATGACTGGCAATAAAGAGCGAGACTACTTCATCATTGCAGCAGTCACTTTGTTTATTTAATTGTTATAACGCGGAATGAGTACGACTTGATTATGAACATCTTCGTGTGACTACTTGGTAACCCAGTGGCGTACCTAGGATATACACTTGGTAATCCTAGTGGTAGTTGTGCACTAAGATGTGTATGGTTAGTCAAGGAATCAGTTGCTCATCGCACTTAGGCTAGTAATGTGGTATGAGTATGACTTGATTACTAGCATTTAAGTGTGACTACTTGGTAGCCCAGTGGCATACCTAGGATCTGTGCTTAGTAATCCCAGTGGTTGTCATGCACAAGTTCCAAGATGTGTACGGTTGATCAAGGAATAGGTTGCTCGTCGCACTTAGGCTAGATTATATTTTCTTACCCTTTTTCCTCCTAGCTTAGCTTAGTTAATATTATTTTCCACTGCCTTCAGGAGTAGCATTAGAATTAGGAACACATCATACACCTCATCTAGACTAAACCATACATGACAAATACAATACTAGTCCAAGTGGGAAGACAACGAACTATGACCTAAGGATAATTGTCTAGGTGCCACAACTAGTCAGTCTACGAAATTCGACTGGATCGCGTGTGAGAACGCTTTTTTTGTATGGTTGAGTGTAGGGTTACCTCATCACTCATCAATATTTCACAACGTCATGATAAGTTCCAATATTAAATTGTAAGATACATTGCTTTCTCACCTCTTGAGAGAAGTATCTTAGTAACCAATGTACCCTATAGGGTCTAGCATGAGGATTTGTCGCTAAACCTAATCTAGCAATTTCCCTAGACAAAATAACATTTTCTAAGGCTCCTTCATTAATCAAAATATGAATCCATTCTGTATCAAGAAAAAATTTAGTCCTAATCTAAAATAATAACTTTCTTGCTAGATGAACTCCTCTATTCATATTTCCCATAAATGTAGAAGAATTTAACTTAGAAATTTTGTTAGTTTTGGGAGCATTAGGATTACCTCTTTAAAGAGCTTCATTGGATGTCTCCTTTACTTTCATGGTTTGCACATCCTTGTCCTTGGCTACCTTGTGAAGTGGACATTTCCATTGCTTATGTTTCCATTCTCCACATTTGAAGCACTGAATCTTAGATGAGTGATTGTATTGATCCTTGCCTATCCTACCTTAGTCCTTCTTGGCCTTATTCTTCTCATCACCATTCTCTAGCTTTTTGTTGTGGATGCCATCTTTGCCATTAGATTTTGACTTGGATTCCTTCTCTGATTTGAACCCCTTGTCCTTTACCTTTGAAGCTTATTTACTGCTACTTCCAAATCCATTGAGTTTCCTTTTCACCTTGAGTGTCAAATTGTAAGCCTCATTAAGAATTTGTTGTTTATAAAATGATAACTCTTATTGATATGTCATTTTGAGACCTCTAAGAAAGATTGAAGCATGTTCATACTCCTCCTAGTTTACCCTAGCATGTTAGAATAGTTTAAATAATTTGATATAAAGCTCATTAACATCTTTGTCTCCTTACCTAAGGAATGTCAACTTCATGATTTTCTTTTTCCTCTGTTGAGACTATTCAAATTTTCTTCTTAGCCTATATTTCATTAGATTTCAATCCTTGATAGGTTGATCATTTTTCCTCTCATAGTCTTAGAGATTCTTTTTGCACTAAGTAGAAGCCATATCTTCTATTCTAGATTTATCAATTTGTACCCTTATTTTATTTAGAAAATCTTCCAATTCAAAATAATTATCAGGTGTCTTCAAAAAATTTACAAAAGTATTGGTGTAGTCTGCCTAATTGAAAGTCTTCAATTCCACATATGGAAGTCTAGTAGCATTTCTAAATGATCTAGCAAGCCTTGCTTCATCTTCATTAGCAATTTTATCATGAGAAGAAGTAGATATCATCGATGGAGCTCTTGGAAATTTAACATGAGGATTTGGATTCCCTTCTGATAAAATCCTAGGCTAATGGATTCTCATAGTTGGAATTTTTTTTCTTATCATATGCTTTCCCACCACTAGGCTAAGAAACTTATTCATCATTATTTGAACATGAATATTCATCACCACTATGATTCTAAATATGGATGGGCTCTACATTCCTATCTACCTTGGCACTAATCTCATCCAATTGTGTAACCATGAACTGAAAGGTAAATTTCATGCTCTTCATGTTTTCATTCAAGGCTTGAACCTCTTTCTTCTTGGTAGCCATTTGATATTGATACAAAAAGTTTTCAATCAAATTATAATAATAATAAACCTAATGCTCTGATACCAATTGCTCAAGTAGGATCACTCCATTTTATTTGAACCCTTCAAACACATACTAAATTTAGAATGTATTTATTTTCTAGAAAATAAGAAAATTAGCTATCTTTAATTAAATAAAATAAGATTATAATTATAGTAGTTCCACAACCCACAAGTATCACAAATCACTCATACCCTCAACAATATTGTAGAGCATGAGGCTCTACAACTACACAATGACTTACATTAATGCAAATTACAATCACACTAGATCTCTTCCATAACACAAAATTAAGATCCAACACCTATAAAGAGATACAATGACCAAACATATAAAATTGACCATAGAGATGCATACACACTCATGCAATCTTTCTTCCAAATCTTAGGTGCTCAACACTCATCTCATTTCATGATTAAGGACACAGACTCTTATGTCCACCAATCAAACATGACATAAAATATTTATGAATTATAGGACAAGAACTATAACAAACCTCTTCTCTTTGAGTTTTTGTGTTAATGATTGTAATAGTCTTTCTATGTGTTTATGTTCATGTTTTGTTGTCAAGCTTTTATGTACGCTTTGCTTGGATTGTGGTGGAAATGACTAATTGGAATAGTAATAAATTTGTTGACCTAATTTTTGTATGTATTATGATTAAATATTTAAATAATTTATCCCTAAAAAATATGCTTTAAAATACATGCTATAAATGTTTTTTAAAAATAGTAAATATATGGGAAAAAAAAATATTTTTTGTTCAATTTCAACAAAGATGTTGAGAAACAAAAGAAAAATAGAGGACAATACTCTAAGGTGTGTCTCAAGAGCTAAAATAGGTATGTTGAGATGTAAATGATTTGAAGAAGGAAGGAAAAAGAATGCTCATTACTAAGGAACTTGACCTATTAATCAAGTTCGAAAAACTTGACTGATGAATTAGGGATATTATGTGCAAATATCATAGATTTATATTTTATGTTTTTATTTCATCTACATGTGATGCATTGTTATTTTTAGTTTAAAATATTATAGTAAAAGTACCCTCTCCATGGCTGTAGAATGATCATGTGATGACTTTTCAAGGCTCATAAGATGATGGAAAAATTCACACCATTGATGACTTGAAAAAGAAGGTGTCTTATTTGATTATGTATCCTAAACTGTCCTTATCATGAATCTATTTTGAAAATTCTTTCCTTGCATCTTATGAAAATTCTAAATGATACAAAGATAGATAATATGCTTGAATTTTTTGTAATTATTAAGAGGAATTAAACCTGAGGTCTAGCAAAATTTGAATTCTAAAATATCAAAAAAATTGTTAATTTAGGAATTGAACCTGCAACTTGTGAATATACATATTTTATTAATTTTTGATAGTAATCATGAAAATAATTAAACTCATAACTTATTAGTATGGAAAAAAAGAACATTAAAAAGAAAGGAAACAAAAAAAAGTTCCCAAGAAAGAGTTAGTTACAAGAAACCATTCATTATTATTTATCCTACCTATAAATAGGGAGAGGAGGAGAGGACCCTAAAACACACAAGGCAAGCCTAGTTAAGAAAGATAGAAAAAAAAAGGATACATGAAGACGAAGTGTGGCTAGAAGGGAGAGAAGAGTATGTCTACTAAAGGAGATAGTAGGAAGAAAGAAAACCAATGCTCTATAACAATCGAATATTCTAATAATTCCTCCTAGTAAGCAAGATATGTAAGTAAAGAGATAAAAAACTCCATCTCTTTTATGTTTGATAATGGACAGTAAGTGTTGATTTTCTCAACTTCTTTTCTTGCTTGCTTAACCACCTTCATAATGCTTGTATGAAATTATCAAGATTGTTGATGTAAGCTTGGATTATTGAAATCTTTATTTCTTTTTTGGATCTTTTCACCCATCCTTTGCACTTTCACATCTAAATGACTTGGATGAGAGTTGTTAATGTAATGATTTAGAAACACCCATAATGATTTGGGGCATTTTTGGCAAAATATTGCCAACAGGAACCAAGGATCCTTGATATGAGGATTAATATCATTGGTAGAAAGTGAGAGTATGCTTGGGCCCATGGATAATTGTGAGTGTTTTAGAATTGTTGAATTATTGGGTTTTGATTTTTATTTCATTGATGAACCCTCCTCCTTTATATGCGTACATATTGGATCTAAATCTTGATATATATCTTTTTTCTCTACGTCTTCTCAATTATGATTTTGATATCTTTCTATAAATTGATGGAGTGGGGGAAAACCTAGGATGTTAATTTATGGTCATGAACTATCTATTCTCTGGTATTGAGCATATGAATTGCTTGATTAAATGATTAATGATAACATGGTTACAAGAGTTAAATTCAAATCATCTTGTTTTTTGTATTGCTAGAAATTATAAAATATTATTATGTAATTGAGAAAATCTAAGATTATTAATTTATTTGCTTTGGTGATCATTTCTTTGGTTTACAAATGTGTAAATGATCTTGATTAGATGTTTTCTTTTTGGTTGAATAAAAAAAGTTTTATTTTTTAAATCTAATGAATCTTGCAAAAATATTTGAGTATGACAATTTCTATTTAAAATTATATCTTAATTCTTAAAATTAATATTGATTGATGATGGGACGCGATATCGCATGGGCCGCAATATTGCAGTGCATCGTCAAATCTATAAATAAGAGGTGGCTCTTCCTTATTTCTCATTCTAGGCCTAGACCGTAGCGAAACTCTGGCAGTTTGATCCCTCCAGAGATAGAATAATTTCCTTGTGCCCACAGTAGGAGCTCCAAAGTAAACGGATCTTTATTCAAGCAAATATTGTACCTGAACACAAGTTTGTGTACGGAAATAAAGAAGAACTTCTTGGATAAACCTTGCAGTGCATGGAATAGGCTAAATAGGAATTTATTTACTATTATTTATTATTTACCATTTAAATGCTTTTTTAGTAATTAATTCTTCCTCAACCCTTCTCTCCTAGTTAAGTGCTTTAGTATGACCACTTCGAGCACGTGCATTACGCTTGGTGATCCCAGCAATGACTAGCGTTTGGTAACCAAGGTTGCATTGGTTTAGGGTGTCAATGGTAAGTGGGAATGGATGCTGATGCTAGGTTAATTCAGACTTAGTTAGTTAGTTAAAGTCCATAATTAGTCTCTTCACCCTTCACATTATCAGCATAGTAGATGAAACCAAAAAGACATAAAAATCATATACCTTAGGCTTACTTAACCATACAACCGTGATAAATACAAGTAAGTCTGGGAAGACAACGAATAATTAACCTTAAGTGTTCCATAAGGCATGTAGGCACTTAGTCTGCAGAGTTCGACTGGATCACGTGTGCTACGCTCATATTCATATGGTTGAGTGTAGGGGTACCTCGCGACTCATCAATTGACCTATTACAAAACTAAATCTTGGAATTGTTAATTTTGTTTTAATTTTATATGTTAATGTCAATTTGATTATTCTAGAAAGAAAGTCACTTATGCATTTTCTTCTTTCAACTAGCTTTTCTTTTGGTGGCTTTAGGTGTTAGCTCTTGCTCCCTATGAATGGGTATTACATTTTGGTATCAAAGAGCTAGGTTTGAATTTCTTTTACTTTCCTTCAAACCTCTTATGAAGTTTGATTTTGTGCATTGTTTGATGTGGTGTTGGTCTATCTTTCATATGGCTAAATTGAGAAGAAATGACCTTTGAATAGTAAGTACCATGAAGACTTACATGAAGAATAAGTGTAGTGGAAGTTCTAGCAACTAAGAGAATGAGCCTCCTCAACATTAACAAGAGGCCATTATAGCACTTGCCCATTATGTCACTTTGCTTACTATAGCTATACCTTAAAATATATGCCAATAGCATAGAATCATGAGGAAAATAAGGTAGGATAGTATCAAAATGAGATGAATACTGGTGTTTTCAAGTTGCAAGAATTTATGAAGTACAAGCCACCATCANTGTTTTCAAGTTGCAAGAATTTATGAAGTACAAGCCACCATCATTTGATGGAGTTTCAAGTGAAGAGAAAACTAAATCCTGGCTATTTAGGATGAAAGATTTGTTTGAACTATTACATACAAATTTCAAAGAAAAAGTTCATCTTGCAACTCATGTTTTGACAGGTGATGCTGCCAATTTGAGTAGAATTGAAAAAGCATAATTTCATAATGAAGGTGTTGAATGTAATGGATTTGTACAATTGTTTAGAATAAGATATATTTCAAAAGCACTTGTGGAAAAAAGAAGATTGGAATACTTGCACCTATAGCAAGGGTCCAAGAATGTGGCTAAATATGTATGTGATTTTGTTAATTTAATGATGTAGGCACCAGAAATTTTAGAATACATGAGAATTAGAGACTTTATGAATGGATGCATCCTTTAGCCTAAGAAAAAGTTAATTTGTTTGAGTTAGATAACTTATTAATAGTTATCAATAAAGCTAAAATTGTGGAAGCTAAATTCATTAGGAAGAAGGAATTGCTATCAACAAACTAGAAAGGAATTGATGTTGTGGGAAAATCACAAAGGAAGGATAAATTTAATAGCAAAAATTTTGAGAAATCCACCATAGTATCTCAAAAACCTAAGCAACAATTTAAAGTACCAGGAAGTCAATCATTAGATGGAAAATGGTTTAATAAAAGAAATCAAATGGGAATGAAACAAAGTGAAGGATCAACCCGTAGAGGGCCAAGGAAAGGTTTTTGGACATGTGGAGGAGCCCATTTTTAGGCTTAATGCCTACAAACAAAGACTCTCAAAGAAAAAGGACAAACATCTCTAGCCACTAGCTAGCAAGCTTCTCATCAATTATATGCTACCACAAATGTTCTAGTAGGAGTGCAATACAAAGAATTAGTTCAAGAAACAATAGGTATCATTTATTCTTAGTTTCTTACCATTCTTTTTGAAAGTGGATCAAAAAATTCATTTATATCATATTCTTTGATTAAAAGATTAGAGAGTGAATTCATCTCTTACCATATATGGAAAAGGTGGAATTAGCTTTAGGTGATCATAAAGTTTAAGAATATTTTGTGCCTACTTGTGAGATAAAAATCATGAATTAGCCTTTATGTTATGGACTTCCTTGTTATGAATTTGGGATCATACAATGTGGTTGATGAAAAATAAGGTAAAAATTAATTGTGGACAAAATTGCATAGAAATTAACAATGGAGAGATAAACTAGAAAATTTTTTTATCAACCTTGGGATTGCTCAAGAAACATTATTTCTGAAAAAAAAAAATGGTGCAAGAGATGCAAATAGAAAAAGAAACAATTTTGGTTAGAATGTATGCAACTAATAGTGATACTAATTGTCAATGGGAGAAAACTTCGTTGGACTATCTAGTTATGGATGAATTCAAAGATATGTTTGCTAATGAGTTACCAGGTATGCCACCAAAAAGAAAAGTAGAGTTTGGGATTGAAACTGTTCTAAGGAGTGCTCAAACTTCAAAGGCATCATATAGAATGTCACTAGCTGAGATGCATGAGTTAAAAACCTAACTTGAAGAACTATTGAAGAATGGATTCATTAGGCATAGTGTGTTACCATGGGGAGTACCGGTTCTATTCATGAAGAAGAAAGATGGAACCTTACAACTTTGCATTGATTATCGACAACTAAACAAGATGGCTATTAAGAATAAATATCCTCTTCCAAGGATCCATGACCTTTTTGATCAGCTCAAACAAGTAAAGATATTTTCAAAAATTGATTTAAAGTCAGAATATTATCAACTAAGAATTAGAAAATAAGACATTTCAAAAATAGCCTTTCGAACAACGTATGGACATTATGAATTCACTATTATGCCTTTTGGTCTAACTAATGCACTTGTTGCCTTTATGAGCATGATGAATCAGATTTTTCAGCTAATTTTGAACTAGTTTATATTAGTGTTTATAGATGATATTTTAATTTATTCTAAGACAATTAATGTAACACCCCCATTAATTATCCATAAAATATCTCATAAATAACTAATGGAGATCCTACCAAACCTCAAGGATCTAGTTTTAACCTTGATTTACTAATTCAAAGATAGCAGTAAAATATAGAAAATTTATTAATTAGAAGCATAAAGATAATAAAGTGTTATAGCATAAAATTTTTTTAAAACCTTGCATATATAATTAGATGGTATTTATTTAATGAAAATTAAAATTTTGTGCAGCCACAAAAGTTCAATGTTGAAAAATTTCACTATGTGCATCATAAAATACTACGTAAAATATTGATAGAAACGACACTTGTTTTGTTTAAACAGACATCTAGAAATAAAGTTATTAATGTTTGATATTTACTAAATTAAATGTTAAAAAATATTAATGTAAAATAAACAATATTAAATTTTTTCAAACATATTGCATGTGCTAAAATGAAAAATGTTCTTGGCAATCTTATAGTTCTAACGACATAGATAGAGAATTCATATCTATTATATTTTATTATTTATTCACAAAAATAGATACATGGCTTAAGTAGTCCAAAAGTGTACATGGTTTCTATTTTACAAAATACATAGAAATTAGTTTTCAAGTTGAGAGGGTCCATCTTGTAAAGAATTGGTCAATCTTTCATCCTATGTCCCTCCTTCCCATGCTTCCTTGTTTATTTTGGGCTATTTTCATCAAAATGTAGGAGGATTTAGGACTCCTCAAATAAGAAAGGTTATTTTATTTCCCTCTTCATGAAGCATAAAGGTTCAAGGTCAAAAGTCTTAGGTTTTATTGGAGGCTAGGGGTAAGTGTATCATTGCCAATGCTTAACTTGAGGCTACCATTGCTAAAAATTAGTGCCTAGTTATTAAAGTTATAGAATTACAAGGCCACCTTATTGATTCTAGAGTTCTTGGCCAAGTTGTAACCAAAGATGAAGCTTTTTTGTAGTATTAGGAAAAACTTAAAGTGGCCAAGAATGCTAAGGAGACTACAATGTTTGATGAGTCCCTAGAAGTAGTAATGACTTATAACACTAAAAAGGACTTATTAGAGATTTGCAAGAAAAATGCAGTTCTAACCAAGGATAACTATCTCCTACACAATGTTAAGCTCCAAAAGGACCACATTGTTGAATATATGAGATAATAGTAGGAGCATCTTGCCAACGTAACCATGGATCTGAGGAGGGTGATAGCAGAAAATTGTAATCTCTTAATGGAAACGGTCCATGCTCTTTGCCATAAATCTATAATCAAGATCGTCGCCTAGAAAAATGAGGCCCTAAAATTTGAAAGGGTTAAGAATCATTATAGGAACTAGGTTAGCCTTAAAAAAGAGATTAAATTGGTGAAAGCAAAAATCAACAAGGCCTTCTAATAGCTCCAACAAGGAGATGATGTGTGGCAGCCCATCTTTGATGGGATGAACATGTGTAATAAGCTAGAAATTTGCCTCAAGGAGCTGAAAATTGAAGAGTTGATGGAGTACATGTAGCTTGCCAAGCTCTCTTATATAAACTTGGTAATGTTAATTGTGGGGAGGCCAAGGTTAGAATTGGAGAAGTAAGTGGCCAGCTTGTACCTATTGTATGAGGCTAAGTTGAAGCATCATAAGGAGACAAAGAAAAAGTTAGAAATGGCCAATGATGAACTTGAAGTCCTCAAAGCTTGATTCATAAGTTAAAAATCAATGATTGATGACCTAGCTAGAAGAATGAGTGATTACCGGGAGCTGTAGAATGCTATTTAAACATTTGACATTGAAATTAAACAATTTTCTACCTAGTATGTTAACATGAAGGAATTGTTTCTTGCAATGTCCTATTTGTGGGATGTCCCAATACTAGCCTGCATTGGTGATGCTACATGAACTGTGTACAATCCCTAGGGTAAGGAGGAGAAGAAAGCATTGCTGGATGCTTTCCATCTTCCACCAGTAGTTGGAACTGTAGTTGGACAACCATAACTACCAGAACCTCAACCACAATAGCTGCATGCACTAGAGGTAGGAGAAGGTCCTTCAACACCTCAAGAAACTTCACCGCCTAGGACTATTTGATTTTCTCCTCATCTTCAACTTGTGAGAGGGGTTTTACTATCAATTTTTGTAACAATGTTCAATTTTGTTATCATAAACACTAATTTTTATAAAATTTGTTAATTCGTACACTTGGACACTTACTGTCAATTAAGTCTATGTGCGTGTCTCTCATTCAGTCAATAATCCCATACCTTTCCAAAATTTTGTAAAGAACATGTTCCTCCTTTTGTTCACTTAAGGACAATTTTTCATTTATTCATGGGGGTATGATGAATCACAGTTGATTGGACTGTGTCAATGTGAATGTATCGACATGTAACCATTGATGCATGGTTTGATGCATCGATGTATACGCATCGACGCAATGTGTTGTCTTACCCATATAAATGCATGCACATGTTGCATTTATGATAGTCATGTTAAGTAGCATACCAAACTCTTGTAGTTTGTTTCTTTCAAAGTTAGAATATTTTCTAGGTACTCATAGTAGGAGTTGAGAGGTATACAGATCTTCAATCAAGCATTGATGTACCTAGACACTTGAGTATGAACAACAATAAAAATGAGCTTTCTTAATAAACCTTGCAGCACTTGGACTTAGCACAATAGTTACTTAATGCATTTACTATTCATGAAATTTGTGTTAATGCATTTAATTAATTAATTAATTAATTAATAACAAGTAATTAATGCACATATGTACAACCATCTCGAGCATACATTAACACTTGGTAATCCCAGTAGCACTTGCGCTTGGTAACCTAGTAGCATTACAATGTAATCCGGATGTGTATGATGGATGGAAATGGATACTTATGTTAGGATTAGTTAGGCAATAATTAGTTACTAGATTAGTTAGCATTAAATTACTTTATTTTTACACTTAGGTGAATTAAATGAAAAATATAAAAATGATACAAATCATATGCCTTAGTTACACTTAACCATACTATCATGCCTCACAAGTGGAATTGGGAAGATAATGATCATGTCCTTGAGATTTGCTGCCTAGATCAAGTGTATTTAGAGAGCTAAAGTCTAAGGAATTTGACCAGATCACTTAGTGAACATTAGTGATTTGTATAGTTGGGAATAGGGATTGTTCACTACTAATCAATCATGTTTCTAAATTTTTTTTTATATGTATAATGAACCATTTTATGTTTGTAATAAGGACACCACTTGATTTTTGTTGTCATAGTACACTCATAATTTTGTCGTGTAATGTCAGTTAGTTAGTCGATGTAATCCTACTAATTTTGTAATTAAAGTATATCTATGTTTTATAACTTGAGGATGGGTTTTGAGTTGGTCATGGAGGTATAATAAAGATAAAAAATTCAATTGTGTTTAGGATGGAATAGTATATCTATTCATGCGTTGAAGCATGTATGTAGGTGTATTTATTGCTTTTTCCTATATATGTGTGTGAACTGTGATACATTAATAACATCTTTTGCTAATAGTGTAGCCAAAAATTTATAGTTTCTTTTTGTAATTTTGTAGTAGTCAATGAGTGCTAACAACATGATCTAGAGTAATAATTCAAGTGGTTTTACTTGGATGTAATCATCATTGGTAGTAAAGACTAAGACTCATTATAGTACCTTGACTTACATTAGAATCCTATTTTTAATTTGTTACTCTTCTTGCTATTTATTAATGTTTATTGGAATAATTTTTGCATTTTCATACATTGTAGGTAATGAAATTAGTTAGTTAACTCAATTTTCCTAGTGATTAGCTAACTTAGTAACTTAATGGTTAATACACAAATCTAGGAATATGCCCAAAAGATTGATAGAGTAGACACTTATTGTTATAGATTTGATCAAGATTTACTTTTATTTTTAGTTAATTTATATTTTAAGTAATTTATATAATTAGCAATAATGAGTAAAACAACATCATTAATCATACATCTTGGTTGCACTTAATCATTTGATCAAGGTTACTACAAGTGTAATTAGGAAGGTAGTGACTTGCGATCTAACTTGACTACACTAGACAATCCACCTAGTCTATTTACAAGTTATGATACAATTCAGTACGATGATTGTAGATTATATGGTTAAACATTGAACATACTTGCTACTCATAAATGATGCTCTAGTATCAGCTAAGATAATTGAAGAAGTAATAACTCAAAGGAATGATAATGATCCAAAATGACTTAACTTTTGAAAAGGGCAACTACATAATAATCACATTGAATGCTTAAGGCATATTTTTTCCATTAAGATACTATAGAAAATTTGTTGGATATATATGTTATCTATATAACATATATATTTTTTTCTTAAACAGAATGCATTATACATGTGAATGTGCATCGTTGATTTTTATATTTTCTTTTTTTAAATGAAAATTTCATTTTTAATATTTTTTTAAAACCATTAACATTTTTTTATAATTTCATTAATATTTTCCCTCCTTTAACTAATACCTCTCTGTTTAAATGCTTCCAACATGCACAACAACACTTCAAATCAAATTCCATTTGAACTTGCAGAACTCTTATTTATCACTTTACCTAATCATATACTAATATCATTTATGAGATTCACTAATCATAGTCATCTATTTCATATACCAAAACTTTCACAATATTTTAGCAAACTTAAAAATGTGAAATATCGAGAACTGTAACTTTGACTCTAGTGAATTAAGAGTAAAAAATAAGACTTTTGAATCTTCCAAACACATTGGTAAGGTCAAATTCTAGGTAGGACATCATCCTAAAGTACTTTTTAAACAAAAATTATTTATGTAATGTTTAATCATAACTAAAAATGAACTCTAAATGCTAATTAAATGACAAAAAGTGACAAGGGATATGATATAGGTAAGGTTGGGGTCCAAAATTTGCTGCATGAACATAGAATTACATAATCACATGTGCATAATAAAAATAAAATATGCCTAACCAAATGTGCATATGAAAACATAAATGTGCATAACTAAATTTTCATAATAAAAATTGAATGTACTTAATTACCACCAATTGGCTGGTCACAGTTTGACAACTGTCGTGCTTTGTAGGATGACTTGTAGAGAATGATAGAACAAGGCCAACTAGTGCTCAACATGGCAAGTCAATCCAACATAAACGATGCCTCCTATGTCATAAACTCTAGTAGCATAGGTGGCAAACACAAACTTGTGCAACAACCTTTTGTGATCCGTGTGCCTCCTAACAAGGCAAAGGTCCCCATAGCCTCCACAAGTAAGAGGCCTTTCTTTTTTATCAAAGTGCCACCTCAGGCACCCACAACACCCTTTGTGGTCAAGGTTCCACAGGGATCATCTATTAAGATGTTAAACTAGCATGATGCAGTAACAACAACTGCTAAGCAACCTTTTGTCATCAAGGTGCCACAACGAGTTGGTCACACAGCTCCTAAACTACCCTTTGTCATAAGGGTGCCACAATGTGATGGCCCCTCACCTACCTAAAGCCCAACAATGGGCAATTTCTCAATCTCTCCTCCCTTGAGGGTTGACCCCACTAGCAACCCGAGTAGGCCTACCAAATGGCAACGCAAGAGGACAAATGAGCATCTTGCAACCCCCATGGTGGAAGCAGAGGCCATAGCTAGCAAGAAACAACCAAACACTGGGGCTCCTACCCCCAAGTAGGACAAGAAAACCAAGCCAAGGTTTGCTCCATGAGAGATTTGTCTTTCAAGACACATGGAGAAAGTCAAGGCCAACACAACAGCTAATGATAAGGACTTCATAGTTGCACTAACCCAAGTGAAACAAATGCTCAAGCAAAAGAATACAACATTGAGCTTGTACGACCTATTCATGACTTCATCTACTCATTGCCAAGAATTGGCTCAAATCTTGGCATCCATTTCTATTATGGAGGAAATCCTTGTAGATCAGGCATCTATTCGTGCAATGATGTTGCCCCCTACACCACAAGAATTGAGTTCAACATCCCTAGTGTTCTGCGACAATGTAGTCAAAGTTAACCCCGAATGACGAGATTTCACTACAACTTCACTATCCATTAACATACATGTTGGGCAATGCACCATCTATAGAGTGCATGTCAATGATGGAGCAGCAACGAACATGATCTTGTACTTCATCATCGACAAACTAGGCCTAGAAAATGAAATCAGGCCAATCAAAACCATGTGTCTAAAATCCTTCAACAGATCACGTGTCATTGTGAAGGGTACAATCAAGCTAGCCTTTGTGATAGGAGAGCAATTCCCCACTAGTGCAAATTTCATTGTCATAGAGGAGATGCCAGGTTTCAACATGATTCTAGACAGGCCTTGGCTAGCCCAACTAAGGACGATCTCTTCTCCCATCCACCAAGAAATCCACCTTTCATATAAAGGTGGTTAAGTTATCATCCATGGTGATAACACTTCCTCTTCAATTATCCATAACATATACATGGTGTAAGTTTTGAAACAGGAGTTGCTTGGTGTTACATCTACGAAAACCAATGCAGTGCCTAAGGCTAACATACCAAACGAGCGATTGAAGCCAATAGCCTCCTAGAGAGTCCTAAGCCTTGCACGCTCACTAATCCACACCTAATTAGGAAGCAACTAAGTGACCAAGACTTTCCCTTGGCCAAAAATTTGTTAGGCTCTTGCCTACCCTTTTCCTCCATTGGCCATGAATTTTTAGTTTTTTCTTGGGTTTCATTTGTTCATGCATTTACATTGCACCTACTTGCCCAGTGTACACACTACTTCACTTTGTTTACACATTTATACTTTGTTTACACATTCATCTACTTAGCTTATGCATTGCATTTGAAAAACATCAAAAAAATGACAAAAACACATGGCCCAAAAAGACCTTAAACTAGCTCATGGCCCGAAAAGGCTTTAAATTAGCATGGGGCCCAGAATGGCCTAAAACTATCAATTTTTGCACTTCTTTTCTTTCATTTATGCATTTCAACTCTATTTATGATAGGTGTTGCTTGATGTTGTTTTCTTTTTAGCTGATTTTTGTAGGATCTTGTAGGGACATAGCATGACTACGCATGTTGCATCGCACCTTACACAAGCAAGGTAAGTAGTCCGCTATGAATATAAATTGGCATAGATAGTCCACTATGACTATAAACTAGCATATATCATCCTTGGGTCATGATGTTAAACTAGCACAATAGCTTGTCCTTGGGTCATGATGTTAAACTAGCACAACAACTTGTCCTTGGGTCATGACATTAAACTGGCACAACAGCTTGTCCTTGGGTCATGACATTAAACTAGCACAAAAGCTCATCCTTGGGTCATGATGTTAAACTAGCACAATAGCTCATCCTTGGGTCATGATGTTAAACTAGCACAATAGCTCATCCTTGGGTTATAACATTAAATTGGCACAACAAATTGTCCTTGGGTCATGATGTTAAACTAGCACAATAGCTCATCCTTGGGTCATGATGTTAAACTAGTAGAACAACTTGTCCTTAGGATATGATGTTAAACTGGCACAACATACACTATCTGCTATGACATTAAACTAGCACCCAATAATCTGATAGGACTATAAACTAGCACATCATATCTACCAGGACTTTAAACTGGGTTCATAATATACTAAGACTTTAAACTGGCATGTTACTTATCTATTCGAGCACTTGCCATTAGTGAAACCCTTGGTGGCACTCATAACATCATCACCTCCCATCATCTTGCTAATCTTTTGGAGAAATTTCCATTAGTGCAACCTTTAGAGGACTTGTAGCATCATCACCTTGGCACTTTCACTGGCTTCCTAAGCACTTGCAACTGGTACAACATTTGACACATTTACAGCATCTTCATATCTAGCACTTGTAGCATCTTCACATCTAGCACCTGCAACATCTTCACATCTAACATTTACATTGGCATTTCATATTGTGTGGTTTTATTGTCTTCTTAGAGTTATGTTTGTAGGACAAAGCCTTAGAGGTGGTCATGCAGAGATGCATCTCATTACAGCAGCAAGTCACCACATTGCTCTGATGTGCATGATTGGACTAGTGGAGCCACCCAAGAGTGCACCTCCCCCCTCACCCTTATTACAACCTATGCATATTTACTTCGTTATCCTAATATCCTCTCATCTCCTACATACTCATGATTATACATCCCTCGAATGCATAAACATTGTGATGCATATGGTGTTCTCTTCACATCAACTATAGAACCTATGGTCGATGTAACATAACACATCCTATGGGGAGCCTTTGTTGCATGGTCAAAGCCTAGGTGGATGTAACACGAATCATCCCTGGGAAAAAAAGCTCATCCTCTCAATGGCCAACTTGCAGCTAACATTCAATAGTAAGCCAAACCCAAAGAAGGTTTTCCTCACAACACAGAAAAAAAGAATGAGGAAGAAACACATCCCTAAGCAAATTGACAATGCTAGAACTTTGCAACTAGCCTAGTCTTAGATCGACTTTGACTCTCTCATGAGTATTCTGATGAGAGGTCAACATTTCAGAGGCAAACTACTTCATGCCATGGTCATTGTCCGCCATCCTGACTTCCCATTTTACATCATGATTTCTTCACCATTTAAATTTCATCTCCCTAGCATTGCCTATACCCCTTGTCCCTCATCATACCCTTATTTCTATGGCACTCTTGAGCATGTTGAAACAACATATGATCTTGTACTAATAAGTGATGTTCATTGCATGACTACTGTGGTGTTTTGTAATTCTTTGTCGACGTCTCTTGGGCCACATGTCCAAACGTCAACAAAGAGGGGCCGTTGAAACACCACAAAATTTCAGGTCTCAACATTTCGACTACAAATTTGGCTAAGTGTCAAAATGATGACACTTTGCCCATATTTTTCCAAGTGTTGAGTATAGTAAACTCCAAACTGCTAGATTTGCAAAAAAAATTGAAGTGTCAAAACGATGGCACTTTCTGCACCCTGTTATGCTATGTAGCATAGCATCCTGTTACAATGTGTAGCATAACATAGCATAGCAGCTAGTTACATTATGTAGTGTAGCACAACTTAGCACCATATCTATTGTAGCGTAGCACCCTATCACACTATGTAGCATAGCATCAAGTTTATTGTAGCATAGCACCCTATTATGTTTTGTAGCGTAGCGTAGTGTAGCACCTTGTCTACTGCAGTTTAGCACCCTATTATGCTGTGTAGCATAGTGCAGCGTAGTGCCCTATCATGTGCAGTGGACAGTGGATGAGCATAGTAGATAGTAGCAACAAGCTTTCTATGTACCACACGTAAGACAGGATGCGTGTAGTAGATAGTAGCAACCAACATCTCGTGTTCCACACATAACATGGAATGGGTGCAGTAGACAGTATCCTATGTCCCACACATAACATGGGATGAGCATAGTAGCCAGCATCTCATGGTCCTACCCACTACACTACCACGTGGCACCTAATTCACATTTTGGGCTAACTCTAGCCCTATAAATACCCCTATGCCCTCTTTTAGGAGGAGGGTGGGATTTCATTTTTCACTAAGGAGGCAATTGGCACTTCCATTTTGCATTTGGCACTTTGGCATCCTGGCACATAGCTCCATCAGTGAACGAGACCTAGAGCACCCCACACCGACAGAGAGGCACAGCTACACTGCATAGTACACTGCAGCCCCAGTGCAGCCTAATAGAACCTCACATGGTACATTGTGGCTACCAACTCGGTAGGCACAGTTCAACATAGTGAGCACCCAACTTCATAGCCTGACACCACTGAGGCTGTGACTACACTCCCACTACACCTATTATACATTGTGTATACCGTTGTGAATTAGCTATGCTCCCCCAATTTTGGAGCAGTGCATTTTCTCTTCCAAGATCTTATTTTATTCTACTGCATCATACATGTTGCATTATTATGTGTTTGTGCATGCTTGTTATCTTGGTTATATACTTTAGTACATTTCTACTATTGTGTATGCCACATTTTCTTTCGGTCCAACCTCTACACGTCACACTCTAAAATCATTGTTCGTAATTGATTATTTGACACCGTGTAAGTCCCTATATGATCAACTAGACCATTTAGAGTACCTCATTTCCATTTTCTCTAGCACGGACCCCGCATGGATCCGGGGTTAGGTTGTACGCCTTAAAACCTCTTGATGTTCCAACCATCGACGTTTTTGTATGTCACACATGTGTAGCAGTCAAGGTGGTTGTGGCTATCTTGCTATTGCTACAACTTCTAGTGAGAGGTAGAAAGCATTCAACAATGCTTTCATTTTCTCCTTCTTACTTCTAAGATCATGCACCATCTACATAGCTTCATCAATGTGGGTCAGAATCGGCACATCCTAGGGACATGGGATTTTTGAAAATAGCTCCTTTGCATTGATAAACCAGGTAGTGAATTATTTGTGTTCAATGTTAAATGCTCTAACTACATCCTTTAGCTCCTTGTAATCATTCATCCTTTTAGCTAGGTTTTCAATAGTTGATCGTTGATCTATGAATCGTGCTCTGAGAACTTTGAGTTCAACATTTGTAGTCTTAAGCTTATGCTTTCTATGTTTATGGTGTTTGAACTCTTCCTCATATAACAAATATGAGTTAGCCACTTGTTTTTCTAACTTTGACCATGGCCATCTAATAGTCAACATAGCTAGGTTCACATAGCAAAGATTGGCCAACTCCATGTATTTCATCATTTCTTCTATTTACAACTCCTTTAGGTGGATCTCCTCTTTATTGTAGGCATTAGTCCCATCAACGATGGGTTGTAAAACTTCTTTTCCTTCTTGGAGTTGCTCGAGAGCTTCATTTATTTTTTCAGTCACCATTTGGATGTGCTTCTTGTTTACTTCCTTCTGCAGGCCAACCTGATCTCTATGGTGATTTTTAACTTTTTCAAACTTCAAAGCTTCATTTTCCTAGGAGATAATCTTAATAACAGATTTTTGGCACAAGGCATGAACTTCTTCCATTGACAAATTTTGATTTTCTATGGCTAATTTCCTTAATTCCATATTCACCTTAGCTAGTTACTCCAACTATTGATGAACGAACTCTTGCATTTGTTATTTTTGGGCATCAACATTGCATAGGTGATGATTTTGTGTGGTTAGTGCTTTTTTCTCTTGGTGTATCTAAGCTAAGTCCTTCTAAATTAAATACATTTTTACCTCTACTATGAACTGGCTGAAGATGCCCATCACTACTTCCTCCTCAGCCTTCTTGAATCGCTCTTGAAGCTGTTGGAAAGCTTCATCTTTGGTTATTATTGGGCTAAGAAGTGCAAGATTAATAATACAAGCACGTAATTTAGCAACATCCAAGTCCAAGTGTTGATTTTGTGCATGAGGGATTTTGAGTTTCCTTTCCAAGATGATGCATTTACACCTTACTTTCAGTAGCTTTGAATGGGTTGTAGTGATGTTATCATGAAAATCAAAGATATCTAGAATTAGTTGCTCGGTCCCCACCAGCAATCCAACAACTCTTCATGCTATGATGCATTCAATTTTTCGTTGCCTATGCCTACAGACATTTGCACATCTCGAAGTATAGATATGTTTGGTACAAACACTATAGGTGCATTAAGTGCTTTAGCAACATGATCAATAACTACCTTACCCATAGTCTCTTGCCCTTGGTGCTACATCACCAGGATAGTGGCCCCTTCACCTTCCTCCAAATTCACTAAGAAAGAGGTAGCAGTCCTAGAGATTTCTGGAAATAAATGTTTTTGTGATAATGACACCGTCACCTCTCAAACATTGGGATCTAACCTCACAAGCAACTACATTTGTTGGACAAAGAATATTGGTCCACCCCTTTCCATCTGGCTGATTGTTTGAGCCACCTCATTAAGGTGACTCATTACTGGTTGATACATAGATGGATCCAAACTACTTGTCCCTACATGCTACTCTTCCTCATACAAGTGTTTTTTTGAGATTTTGTGCAAGTGCTCAATGGCTACATGAGCCTTCAGTGTTGTTTCTTGAGTAGAAGGTGGAGGTGGTAGCTACTCCTCTTCTTGAGTTGTAGTTGGTATCTTTTCCTTCATGATTTTGGACCATGATGCCAAAGGACCATGCCTAATTGTTCCATTGGTGTAGCAGACAATTCCTACACTTTTGTAAAGTTTTTGAATGAGGCATAAAAAGGGCAAGCTTTTCCTTCCATGTTTATTTTTCTTGAAATGCTTCTCAATCTCCAAATAGATCAGTTGTGAAAGGTTTATAGGAAATCTCCCACTTAGAGCAACACATGCTTGGGCGAGAAAGGTAGTCACCTTGCTAGGCCTCACTGTGGGATTGAGGTGATAGGCAACAATTTTAAAGTTGATGCATTTTGCTAGTGTGAGCACACCATACTCCTTACAGTCAACCCCATAACATCGCTAAGTCCACTCCTTTTTGGCCTCAGGATCACCTTTCATTGATAGCTCAACCAACTATGTCCCAATATCAGGCAATCCCAATGCCTGCATGATAGCCTCGGCCAAGTAGGACACCTAAATATCCTTAATTTTTACTATGGACCTAGGCCTTCTATTGTTTCCCATGTATCATTTTCCACTAGATGTGATGATTGGCCACATGGGAAAGGATTATAGTTGTGTTTTGACTTCAACTAGAGCTTTCTCTAGAAATGGCCTGAAGTTTATTTCTTAAAGAACTAAAAGTTGAATCTCTTAGCACCTGATGATGTCAAGGTAGACTTAAGTTAAAGTGACTTCAAGCCTTAGCATGGGTCCTAGCACTTCCTCTCGCTATGATTACTCTATTGGCACTTGTTCTTTTGGAATCTATCGAACAGATTCCATGTTGGCTCCTCACGAAAAGGTCTCATTGCATGGGTTGCCTCTAGTGGTTGTTGGCCTTGTTCTTGTTGGCCCCTTCTAACTTTGAGCCATTTCTCCCTTGGTTGAAAGGGTTATGTTTCCTATGGGAATTTTAGTCTTGGTGCCATTTTTAATGACAATAAGACCATGGGTTAGTAATCATTATATAACATGAAGCAATTAGGATACCTTTATCTTTTTAGAATAGTTACACTCAGCTAAGTTGTGATTATGGCTGATTTAATTACTCCAATCATTAGTTTATTTATATGTTATTATTAATAAATCATTACAGATGTTGTTGAAAGGGTTAACTCTCAAAAAAATTATGTTTGTATATTATTAAGGTTATTAACACTTTCAAGGAGCTAGAAAAATTTTCAAAAATTTTCATTAGAAACCTTAAGGTTTGCGAGCTCCCACGATAAAGAGCTTACCTTTGGTAGCTATAGGATTAAAGAATGGAGTGATTTAGACAAATGGTTGGGAAGTTAAGGGCTCTAAAAGGTTTTGGGCTCTAAAACATGACAAAAACTCACCAAGTGTTATGAGGTAAATGAAAAAAATTTCTAAGTGAATGATGGTATATATAGGATTTTTGCGTTGCATCGATGAGGCCTTATTGATATGGTTAGTTATGTTGACAAGGCCTCATCGATGTAACTATTGACCACCATAGATGACCATTAACTTTGTCAAACTTGAAAAATACAAATATTTTTTGAATGAAATTGGTATCAAGTGGAAGATCAAAAGGCTAGTAATAGTATGAAAATATGAGAAGAGGATGTTGGAGCTCATAAATTTGAAAAATTGGAGAAAAATGATTTAGTGGATGAATGGAATAAAAGGCTAAGAAGAATTGAGTGAAATACACAATGAAATATGTGAAATATAGGATTGTAGCAATGTCTAAGGTAAGGAACCCAACTAACCAAACCAAGAGCTATGCAAGTGGGTCTTTCCCATAGTAGGCTCATGCCCTTGTTGCCCTTGCATAACCTAAACTAAGGAGTCCATGGGCCCCCACAGTTCATTAATGGTCATGACAATTTAAGGACCAACCAAAAAGAATCTATCCAAGAATTCAAACATGAATGGATGGATGATGGAGAAGGTGAAATGGAATTCCAAATTAAGATCATAAGAATTCGCTTGTGGAATTTGTGCTTAAAATGACTTGATAAGATCCATCCTTAGTCCAAACCAAAATCAACCACTTTTAGTGACTTCACATCACCACTCTAAGACTGGTCCACCTAGACAAGACACAAGAGTGCATCGACAAAACAACCACCATTTCATAAAGAGAAGGAAAGAAAGAAGTAGGAAGTGAGAGAGGGCCTTAGTTAGAGGTTACCTTTATGCATGGATGCATTTCTTTCTAGTTCCATAACCAATGCTTGTAGCCCATTTATTTTTCTAAGGGATGTGCTTTGAACTCCCATCATTTTTTTGAATTTTTGGATGGGAATCATACCATGCAAAGACTTATTCATTTATTGTGTCTAAGGGGTGTTCTTTGAATCCCCATCATTTTTTATTTTTTATTTTTTGGATTTTTGGATGGGAACCATATCATGCAAAGATTTTATTTGACTTCCTGTTAGTAGTTTGAATGGAATGGTAAGACATCCATGAAAAGGACTCAAGCACTCAACCAAATAGAAGAATACAAAGAGTATTGAGATCCATTGAAGTCACATCCTATACAAACCTTTGAATCTTTCCTAATTATGAAACTACCAAGGTCACTAATTGATTAAAAGTTTCTTTAATGGAAGGAACCTCAAATTCTGAGAACAAGAAAAATCATAAAGTGAATGAATGGGTAGATTATGTGTACTCACTCCCTGTTCCATGAAGAATAAACCATGTCATAGTCATTAGACATCATAATTCAAAAATAGAAACTAGACATCGACAATAACAACACTAAGCACAAACCATCATTAGTAAAAAATAATAGTGGCACTGTGTCCTATTGCAATAAAGCAATTTTATTAGCAAAAATGAGAAAATATCACACTTGAATAAAATAAAACAAATTACAATATATAAGAAAGTGTAAAATAATCAAGAAAGGCTCAAAGGTACTAATGATGGTGTAAAATTAGAAAAATCTAAAAATAAAAAATTTGTAAAATTAAAAAATTATGGAAAAAAGTAGAAAAACTAAGAAGCCATATAGGTTGTTAGCATGGATGGCCATCTCCCTCACAACTGAGTTGGAAGGAGGAGATCCAAAATATGGAACGTGGTTGTTCATTTGTCGAGGTGGTAGTTGCACTAGCTTGTCTTGGTTCAAGGAAAGGTTTTAGTTGTTGGATGTTGACCAACTACTTTTTATTTGGGCTTTTAGGCTTATAGATTAATGTGGTCCATAAGGAAAATTTTTTATCAATTATATTAGGTCCCTCGCTATGTTTGAGATTTTTCCTTCTTAGGTACATGTGTCAGGTTTCAATATAAAACCTTATCTCCTGGTTGAAGTTTTACTTTCCTTATTCTGAGGTCATGACATTACTTACTTAATGCCTTGTGCACCTCATTCAAAGATAGGGCCACTAATCAATTTTCATCCAGCACATTCAAGTTGATCAATTTTTCTTTCTATGCTAGACTTAGGTCAAGATTCATATCATAGGTTGTTGAGAGTGTACAAAGCTTGGATTGAATCAGGAGCATTGGAAGTTTTTCATACACCAACTCATATGGAGAATAGCCAATAGGAAGTTTCCATGTTGAATGGTAAGCCTAAAGGGTATCATTAAGTTTTGTAGTTCAATCTTTCCTATATTTGCTAATAGTCCATGTTAGTAGTTTTGTGATCTCCTAGTTGGTTACATCTACTTGATCATTGGCTTAGGGATGGTAGGGTGTTGTTAATTTATGTTCAACCCCCAAGCATTACATTAAGTTTCTAAAAGTGGCACTTGTGAAATGAGTTTCATTGTTAAAAATTAGTGAATGTGGCATCCTAAACATATTTATAATATTTTTTTTTTGTATAANGGAATGTGGCATCCTAAACATATTTATAATATTTTTTTTTTGTATAATCTAGTAGTAGTGAACAATGTTCAATTAGTAATAGTTGTTACCTCTACCCATTTTATACAGTAATCAACTACTATGATAATATATGCCTTTTCATTGGACATGGGTGTGGCTAGTGTGTCCAAAGAATGGCCAAACATCTTTAATGATTTTTGATTGGTAGGTTATTCCTTGGATGACCCTTCTCTTTTCTCAATCTACCTCAATCCTTGCTTGAGTGATTATATGCCCCAATACAATGCCTTCTTCAACCTTGAGATGGTTCTTTTACTAGTTGAGCCATAGATTTTTTTTAATACATCTCTTCAGTACTTGCTAAAGTCAGTCCAAGGCTTGCTCAAATGTATCTTCATAGGTGGAAAAGTCATCCATGAAGACTTCCACACCATTACCTATGTATTGTTGAAAAATACTAAGGACTAGGCATTGAAATGTTGTAAGGGCATTGCATACACTGAATGCATCTTACAATATGCAAAAGTACCCTAGGGACTTGTGAACGTTGTCTTGGCCTAATCTTCTAATGCAATTTGGATTTGGTTATAGCCACTATAACCATCCAAGAAGCTATAATAAAAATGCCTAGATATGATGTCCAACACTTGATCCACAAATGGCAATGGAAAGTGATTTTTAAATGTTGCCATATTCAACAACCTAACGTCAATGTAGACCTACCACTTGCCACCTTTTTTTGCACAATTATGAGTGGGATAACCCACTCACTATTTGTAATGGGATAGATGACCCCTACCTTAAGGAGTTGTTTAATTTTCTCTTTGACAATCTGCTTCAATTTGGGGT
This sequence comes from Gnetum montanum, assembly GCA_015680685.1. Lineage (NCBI taxonomy): Eukaryota > Viridiplantae > Streptophyta > Gnetopsida > Gnetales > Gnetaceae > Gnetum > Gnetum montanum. Next base: position 53,591 of record MNCI01017563.1, read on the forward strand.
TCAACCACCTCTACGATTGTTTTCTAGGCTTTATGGTCGAGTCAATGTAAAAGTAATGTTAGCATATCCTTGGATCAATTCTTGTTAGCTTAAGATATGACTAAGCAGAGGCTGTTGGCCATTTGTTAACCACCTTTAATAGCTTTTCTTTTTATTCAGGAGCAAGTTTGGCATTAATTATGATCAATTTACCATTATTTAAAAATGCATATTCCATGCCAACTAGTAAATTTTTTAGCTATAGGGGCTTCTGCTTGAAGTTATCAAGGATTTTCAACTCTCCCCAATAGGTATCATTATCTTCATCAAAGAGTTTGGGATGCACTTGTTCAAGTTTATCCATGCCTTCAACATAAGCACATGTTAGGCTCTTAGTTGGTTCCATGCATAATGTACTACTATATGAGTTAACTATCAGCTACTAGGTGGCCTTCTGTTTTATGGCTATTGTGTATAGTTACCTTTGAATATTTATTTCTTGTGCACACTAACTACATACTTTAATGTATGTACTTCTGATGGATCAAATCTTTTGCATATAATTGCACCCATTATCGTTGTACATGATACATGAAATACACTTCTTCTCTATCTAATGTAATTCATTTTCTTTGGAGATTTCTAGAGAGAGATCCCTTATGCCCATATGTGCATTGATGGTGCTTAACCAAGCTCTTCCCATAATGATGGAAAAATCACTTTTGCAGTTTTCAACCTTGATCACCAGAAAATTAATAGGATAGGACCATCCACAAAATGTGGTTACCATATCCTCTACTAATCCCAAAGGGACAATAATTAACTGATCTACCAATTCTAGATAGATGTTGCTCTTCTTAAGAGGTGGTAGGTTCTAGGCCTTGTACATGTCATGCCAGATGAAATTAACTCCAAAACTAGAGTTAAGAAGAGCCTTACATGGCTCATGTTCAATGATCTGTAGGTAAATGAGTGGACTTACTAGGTCAAATCTTTTTATGAGAAGATTTCTAGCCTTGATCTAGTTGAAAATAGCATGAGTTAGCATCATAGTGCAAATATGAGGTGGCATTTGGTTTGAAGGGCACCCAAAGGTATTCAATCTAGAGGATGAGGGTATTAGAGATGTAGGATGATCAATCATACTAGGTTGTGAGGGTTGGAGAGGACTGTTGGGTCAAAATAAGGGTATTTTTCTAGATTAATTATCCAAACCACTCAACTAGAAAGCTGATTGTGATTGTATAGCCCTCATAGCATTTTGTTGTTGAAGCTATGAAGGAATCTCAAGTTGCATAGATGGAGAAGGAGCTAAATGGATTGAAGAAGAAGGTGTGTGTGTAGAAAAATGTATGGATACAGATTTTCCCCTTGAGTAGATGGTGAATGTGTTTGATGATACTCTGGAGGGTAATAGTGATGCTAAAATGAGGTATGACTTGTAGAACTTTTTGGAGAGATGGGTTGCTAAACATAGTACCTATATAGATCTAGTTGCCTATAAGGGTATTGCTACCTTGGTAGTGGCATTTTCCATGATTGTGGTTGATACCATTTTTGGTATTATTAATGAGGTTGTGGAGGAGCTCCACTTAAGTAGTAAGCTTATTGTTGTTAGTGGAACTGCCTTGGATTACCTTGAGGATAAAGCAATTGTCTAGGTGCCAATTTGCATGCTAGTTCAGGATTCAATGCATACATCCCAAACTCTTGTAAGTGTGACACCATAGGGCAACAACCCTTTGGATGTTCATATTGATAAATGTCATAATTAGTTTCATCATCAAATTTGGTTTCCACAACTTCCTCTATAGCTGCAACTTTACCCTTACCTCTTTGGTAGGCACATTTAGCTTCTTTTTCCCTCCTACAATTATGATCACTATTTTGCTCTTTGGATTATTTAGTGATCTTCATAGTAGTTTGAAATTTTCCATCCAAAGAGTCCCATAATTTATCAACCTTTTCCGAAATATTAAAAACAAATTTTTGAATGGGCAAGGTTTTTCTATTTACCACATCATTAAGTGGTGACTCCTCCTCATCACAAATGTTTCCTGATGGAAGGATCTCTATTATACTCTTCTACACTTTCTATTTTTTCTAGCTCACCTTCTACTACTTGCTCTATCAACCCTTGGATCTGATGAGCTCTTAGTTTAGACAATCTTCCTTAGACATACACCCCACGATTCCTTCTAGTTTCTACTCTAATCACATCTATGATGTGGCAAAGTTATTTCCTCTATGAATAACCATTGCTAGGGCATCGATGTAAGAGTGAGTAGTATCTACCCATGGTGGCATCTAAGGGTTCATGTATTCCTTGTTTCCAACCTTGGATTTTCCTTCTTAGATTAGACACTTTGGAGTACGTCTAGTATTTATCATTAAATATCTTTAATATGGTACTCCATTACTGAATGGATTTTGGTTTCAAGGACTAGTAATAGCTTTCAGATTCCTTGATATGTGTCCTAGAAAAGAGCTTGATTTTTTTCGATTCATTTTCTATGTTTTGTAAGGCATAGGCATCATGGAAAGTTTGTAGATGTATCTGTGAATTAGAGTTGTATCCCCCATAAAATCTTGGGATATTATTCATGTCTAAGTGCTTGATCCTACTATCTTTCATATGCCTGGTTGAAATTCTAACTGCCTCTATAATGTTGAGCATGCTTCAAGTTCCCACTAGAGGTTCATCATCATCACTATGTCGATGACATCGATGATGGTTTTGGCCACCCCTTTAGTCTTGGTGGTCTTCATAGTCATTGTTGTCTCGTTGATCACCTTCATCATGATTATTTTGATGGTGACTTCTATGAGAACCAACAGATGAAGCGGAATGTTTAGAGTTGGATGAAAAGGATGGAGAGGAAGGTGGACCACCACCAACACTATAGTGGCTACCACCATGTTTTTTCTCATAACAACCACCTCCATAGATCCCTTACCATTACAATGCTTGCCTGAGTCCCTACCTTAACTATCACTATATCCTGAACCTATTCTATAAATAGTGAAGCATAGGTTCAGGGTTGCACCCTCATCACCAATAATAAGGGGTGGAGAATCTTCATGTTGGGAGCCTTCAAAGAGAGGATCCTCATTGTCATCTTGATCTAGTAGGAATAAGGGATTAGTGTAATGTTTTTCCTTCATAGTTGTTGATGTCAACACTTCCATGCTTTCATGGGGCCATGATTATCAATGTCTCTATTTTTCTCTCTTAATAACCATAGTAAAAATCATGTAAGAAATGGTGACTGTGAACGTTACTATCAAAGATTGCTGAATTAATACTTCTAGATCTTTCATCGATCTCAATCAATAATAGCATGCATGTTCTTAGTCTCTATTTAGACTGATATTCATGCCTTAGCAACCTTGAAACTACTATTGTCTAGTGCAATAACAGTTGGCAATTTATAAAAAAAATAGCACAATGATAGATATTTACACTAATCTTAGTAGGGGCATTACAAAACAATGTAGAGATGTGAATTTAAAGCACCCTAGTCATGCATGCCATACACATAATTAATTGATTAATTCTATAATACTGCAATGCCACGTAGCTAATCTAGATACATTACCCAAAACTTAACTTTGATAAAATAAATTTAGATATGTATTTGATTGGCCAACACATTACTTTAGAGGAAATCCATAATGTAAATTCATAATCTATTTATATAAATATATTTTCTATCTATAGACCCCATTATAAGGTTTTAACCTATGTTTAAATTTTTACTAAATTTTAGACTATTATTTGCAAGATCATATATGCTTTGATAATATTTCACATTTACACTAACCATCCATGTCCATATTGATCTATTTGGGTGTTACATAAGTGAAACTACCATTTAAGACATTATGATAGAATGAGGTAGATCATGGGATGGTAGTTATGTAATCACTTCAGTCAGTGCTATAGAAAGTGCCTGTGGTTACACATAGAACATGGGCATTCATGGCATCAATAGTGGGCTTTCAAATAGGTAGCAATGGAAATAAAAGAAGGGCTTCTGGCTGGTCTTTGAAGGGGGTCCCTAGGCAAACTCTACATTGCAAAGAACATGATGTTGACGTGTGACACCAGTAGCCTTCATGTTATGAAAAGTAGCTTTGGCTGATGTACATTAGCCAATAGACAGTGATAGCACTAGCAAGAAAGCAGTAGAGGCTAAGTGGCAAAGAAATTAGCAAAGGCAATGCATCAAGCATCAACGACCTCTTCCCTTCCTCCCTTCTCATGCGCAATAAGCACCACATGTAACGCATAGTAGCAAGCAGTAGTGTATGAGGTAGCAATTGTAGCAAGTCAACGTCTACTCACTTTGCCTTACATGAATGATGGCAAACATAGACCCATTAGCACACTTATCAATAGCAATGCCTTAATCGATGTGAATAGTATATAGTGTTTCTTCCTTACCCCTAGCACCCAACCCATTGATAGCGAGTGATAGGATGACATGTGACATCGATAAGTGATGGTAATTTTGCAAAGCCATAGGGGGTGGGGTGCATTTGTTTTCCTTTTCTCAATAGCAATTATAGCAAAATAGATGCATCTATTACTTGCTATGCATCGCATGTGGTAACACAAAGCAAGCAACAACGACATACCTCTATTCCCTCTCTTTCTCAGCTATAGGGACAGCTCTCCTTCCTACAGTGGGTATAGTGATGATAGTTGCAAACCTCTGGCATGCATGTGATTCAATTTTCTCTCTTCTTAATGCTCACAGTAACATGTGTGGAAGCTGTAGGTAGAAACAACAATGGTACATATGGTTGGTAAAACATTGGGAGGTCTGTCTCTTGGCAATGCTAGAGAGGTAACACCTCCCTGTGGTAGACTCTCTTTCTCTTTCTCCCTCTTTAAGTAATAGTCATAGTCTTCCTACCTAGCAATGGACACCATTGACAACAACAGACTGGCAACATCAATGGGATGAAGGAAAATTTATTTCTTTTAGTTACTTATTGTATTCAAGACAATAATTTAATTTAAATTATATATTTTTCTAGTTTGTTTTTCCATTTTCAAAAGGCCACATAGCCCTCTCTAGTTGAGACTATTCTCAGGTTTCCATACCCATACAGAAGGCATCCTACGCAATAGTCTCCTCAAATGAGTTTTCTTCCTACTATTGGTGGGCCCAAATTTTATGCATCAATACCTTTGTAGCGCTAGGAGGGCCTTTTCTCCCACCTTTTTTTATCAGCTTTTGTAACCATTTTTCTTGTACCATTTTTTCTTGTTCTTCACCCTGTTCCAAAACTTGTTGAATTTTTTTGAAATCTCTATTTTTAGCACTTTCTTTGAAAACATTTTTAAATAATTTTCAAGCCCTTTATTTCCTAATCTCAAAAGTTCATTTCTTGAAAACTTTTGGGTCTCATCACCCATTTGTCTTTAATCTTTATTTTTAACCCTCGTTTCCCAGTCCCATTTTCTAATTTGTGTTTTGGCAGTCCTTACCTTAGTCCTAGGTTAGGTAAGGTGGTTTTATTTAATTATGCAATTTTACATTTTTTTTTTGAAATTTGGCATTTTATTTTTGGCCTTTCAATTTTATAAGTATTGTAATTTTATACATTTAGTTTTATTTAAAAAATTAATTTTTTATATAGCATTTTTAAAAATATATATATATTATTGCAATATTTCTTTCCTTTTCACGTAATTTTATAGTTTTATTTTAACGTTTATTTTTGGTAATTTTGTTTTATGAGTGAACTCTTCTCTACCCCTAGCCAACCACCTACACGTCACTTTATTTTAAGGAAACAAAGAGCTTCATGTTTTCCAAGTTTTATTTCTAGAAAAACTCGAAATAGGATGGTAGCCAATCAACCCCTAGCTCCTTTGGTAAGTAACCCCTTCAATTTCACTAACTACCACAATATCCCAAAATCACTCCAAAATATAAATTTCTTCTTCAATCCCACAAACCCTACTAGTGATGCCCACAAACACATACAATGTTTTGAAACCTTACTAGGGATCCACAACATTGTCCAAAATGATATGGCATGTAGGGTATTTGTCATAACATTTAGAACTAAAGCAACCCAATGGTTCTTGATGCTTCCCAATGCCTCCATTAACTCATGCATCAAATAAGTTTAAAGATAAGTTCTTGATTCCATTTAACAAACTCATGAGCCTTGCAATTGCATCAAATTCACAAGGTTATGAAAACTACCCAGGGAAAATGTCCAAAATTACAACCTAAGATTCCTTCACTAGCTGGCCTATGTGCCAAGTAAGATGCATCCACAACTTGATGGCATCCTTGACTTTTACCTCTCTACCATCGAAGCATTCTTTGCCTATGCCATCAAATCTAATTCAAACATAATAGAAATATAGGGAGAAATGGCTAAAGCTATGGAGTTAGAACAAATCACCCTTATGAATAGCATTCAAACTCAATTTAGAATGATGAACATTAGTAATCCCATGCAATCTAAGCCTCTAGCTCTACCAACTTTCACAATGGCCAATACTATGTTCCAAACTCCTGTTCCCCTTCAAATGACTCAACCTACAAATAGCTACTTTCAAGATCCCACATCTTCTTCATTCCTACCATCTAATAATGGTTTGAAAGACAACCAATCAAAGGCCTTAATTCAATCAATCGTAAATGAAAATGTGATATCAAACCCTATTGGACCTACAACTCAAACTCAAGATCAAATGACCTAGATATTAACTTCAGTACAAAAACTTTCCAACGAAGTAGTTAAATTAAAAAGAAACAACAACAAGTGTCCTATACAACTAGAAAACCCTAGTTCATTAGTCAGTGATGATTATTGTCACCTCCATAACACTAGGCAACATTCTGAGAAGACTTGTTTCCAATTTTTAGCATTATATGGCAACAACACCCAAGGTCAACAAAATGAAAAACCCCTATTATGGTCATTAATGTACCTCATGAAACAAAAAATCCAGAGGTTTCCTCATTAGAATAAGTTATGGTAAGCAACCCCAACCCACATAATGCTTGCTACCATAAACTTAGTGACATCATGAACAACACACAACAATAAATTAGGAATGACCCTTACAGTCCTCCAAATAGAAGAGATCCTAGTCAAAGTAATACAAATACTCAAATTGGGTTATTCCAAACAAATGCTCCACAATGATCAAACCCACCTTCTATACTTAGAAGAACTCCACCTCAACAAGAAGCTAAAGATGAACACAAGACTTACAATCTAGTTAAGGATTTGAAGAAAATTAAATCTAACATCTCAATGTATGACCTTTTACAATTTAATGAAATGAAAGAGGTGGTTCAAGAGATAGTTCATAGATCAGAAACCAGTAAAGGAAAATCTCCAACCCCCAAAAGGCAAGTTCACTTTATAGAAAGTCCTAACACGTTGTTAGTATAGAATGAAAACAACTCCATGTCAAGCAAGAAAGATCAACCCCCTTTCTTGATAACTTTGATCATTTTAGGAAAAAATGTCCACAATTTTTTGATGGATTTTGGAGCAACTATTGGTGTCATGCCACTTGAGGTACAAAAAAAAAATGTGATTCAACTTGATGGATCCAACGTACCTATAGTAGGATCCTTAAAAAAAGTGAAACTACAACTTAAATAATACCCTACATTCACATGTTACACAAGTATATTAGTAGTTGACATGTCACCCACTTATGATGTGTTCTTGTTGGCACATTTGGCCATTCCATGGAACAGTTAAAATATTTATTCAAAATTAGAAGAATCTATGGTTGTGATTAAACTACTGCCTTAGTGTTGAAGGTTGATGGGTGTTTTTGTTTAGAAAATTGATTTATTGGTAAAAATTTGATGTTGAAGCCTTTTGGTTACAAGATGAAAGTGTGGGATTATTCCCTTGTCAAAGATCAGAGGATAGTAAAATTAGTAAGGAAGGGAGTATATTATTTATGTAAAAGAACAAAGTTGCAGATCCCAGTTGATTAAATTTGGTTGTATCCTTAAAAGAAAACATTTGAAAAAAACAGGAATTAATCAAAAATCAGCAATGCCTCGAGTGTTTAAAAAATTATGCAGAATCAGCGAAGGGAAATGAAGACCGCGGTGCTACTGGGCAATACATGGCCATCGTAAATCCACGGCCAGGCCAACAAACATCTCCACCGACGTTGCTCTGCACCGTTGTAGCCGTTGACGTTGCTGATTTTCATTTTTTAAAAAAAAACAAGAACAAAACGTTGGAGGCATTCTCAAGGTGCACCGAAACCCCACAAACTGCCGTGCGACATTTAGCCTGCACAGGAAACAAAAACGCAGGATATGTTGTTACGATTTCGGTGGTGTGGCTGCAACGATTCCGAAGGTTTCTACAGGTGGTTTCAGCAGAATATAGATCCATAAAACGTTAGCCCTTGGTTCTACAATCAATGGCAATGGCAGTAAAGATTCAAGGAAAAATATTCAAACAAAAACGCAGGAAGCCCTAAATCAATTTTGGGGGCAAAACAAAAACATTTCTGGCAATTGAAACCCTCTATTTGGGCACGTTGTTTTCCAAAAAAAAAACCCCTTTCTTCTCCAGCACACGACGGCAGAGTCAGATTGCAGTTGCAGGGCCTTCCCGCGGTGATCGTCGGTTATGATTTTACAGGGCCTTATTGCTCGGGGATAGTTTGAATCGGTGGCTTCGGATGACGCTGCATACAAATCTTGTTTCAAACATGTGTCGGTTTTTGCAGGTTCTGGGCAGAAATAAAAGAAAGACTGTTGCCTTGGAACTGTGATGAAACCTCCACGCGATTTACAGGAAAGACAAGAAGAATCATTTCGCCGCTTTTACCAGAAATTATTCAAATTACTTCTGCTTCCTAAAGTATATAGTTATAAAACTAACCAATAATATGTATATGTAGATATCCATAACATGAAGTACTCATTATATGAAGCCTTGATTTAGAAACCTGCCTTCAATTATCTCAAGCCATAAAATATTATTTTG
>MNCI01017563.1:63653-78733 GCA_015680685.1 Gnetum montanum
GGGATAGCTTTATTGCGAAGTGTTTACTCGTGTCATTTTACCTTGTTTAAATATTTGAGGCCTACACAAATCCACTTTCTTTTCTTTTCTGCTTATTTCCATCGAATCTTGCTCTATTTCTAGTTTTCTTGTGGAACTTTCTCTCTCTCTGGGGAAAATTAGGAGTAGATTGCGGAGTTGTTCTCAAATGTTTTTGCAAAATTTTATTTGTTACAAGTAGGTATTATAAGGACCGCGTAAACTAGGTAGTTGAACAAAATAGAAAATTTTCAAGAACTCACAGTACTTGGCAAAGTTGGCTGAATCTCTTTAAAGTAAATCATTTGTAGTTCACACACAACGCAATTGTTACATTTTACACAACCACACGCCGCAACAGCACATACACATACTCAGATTAACTACTAAGTTTATTTGGAGGTATCTGGGCCTTGGTGTTGCCAGAGACCAGCAGGCACCTAAATCCTGTTCCAGGACACTCGTTGGCAGTCGCGTCCAAAACGGTCGCCAACAGCTCTTATCTAGGACTTTTGGAGCCAAGTTTGGGGGCTTCTTTAGGTCAAATTTCTTAGATCTATTAATCCCCATCAAAGGAAAATCTGAATACATGACAATACATAGAGAACCCTTCTACAAATAAGTAGTTACAGCCTTGGATTAACAAAATCAATCTTTGAAAGATCAAAACACTAATCTTTATGTTGGGGTTATAAAGGTTGAACACAATGAACATGCTATAAATAACCATGTGAGTGGAACTACAAAAATAAATCCTATCTCTCATACAAATTCCACCTAATCCTATCAAAGTTCTAAAGAAGGTGAAGAAATCTATGGAGACACCTTGCCTTATCAACAACATGATGGATTTCGTTTGAGTGATTAACTACCATTAGGGGAAGACAAAGATATAAATAAGACCCTACCTCTTAAAAAATTTAAAGGTGTGCTAAATTTTAATCACACATCCCTAGAACATGCTCCTAGAAAGGCTATATTTGATGACTCACCAAGACCTAAACCTGTTAGACCTATGATTGGAACTTATATGAAAGGAAAACTTGATGAACTTCTAGGGTGTAGAATTATTCATCTTACGAAATGTTTAAGTTTAGTGCCTAATAGAAAAAAAATGAGCAAATCAAGATTAGGTATTGATTTGCATAATCTTAATCAATGAAAAATTATTAAACAGTGGCCTAACAAGAAACATGCAAGTAAGGCCTTTAAGGTAGGAGATCTAGTACCAAAAAGAGGTAGAGAATTTGGTTGAGCAAGTCTTCAAAGTAAGTTCTCTTCTATGTGTTCAGGCCCATTCCAAGTTACAAATGTTATTAGTCCCAATGTATACAAATTTTCAAATTTGCAAGGACATAGGTTACATAGGAATTTTAATGCATTTTATTTGAAGCATTTCTACTCAAGTGCCCCACATGGACACTTGGTATATTCTTAGTTGCATGTTTTCTTCCCCTTCATCATGAATTTCATTTTTATATAGTTGCATTTGCATATTTTATTTGCATTTCCATCATTTCTTTCTTGGCATATTGTTTTGATTTTTTCTTTGCATATGATTTTAATAATCATTATGATCTTTTGAGTTACTAGGCATTGGATCATCAAAGCACAATTAGTAAATAATGTTAGTGTAATGCTTTATATAATATTTCTTATTACTATTGCATAAAATCTCTTTTATACTCTATATTCAAATAATGCTATGATTCTTCCCAATCTTTTTCAAGGTTTTAGTTTTACTAGTTATGTTGGATTATGGAGCATGAGATTTTTGCTAACTTATCATGTAATCATCATGATCATGTGAGTGTAGGATAGGTGATGTTGAAGAATGATTAGCCATAATCACTAGGTGACCTTGGAAAATCCCATTTTCCTACTTATAAGCCCCAACCCTCAAGTGTGATGATCCATGGCTACCCTATAAATAACAAGGTGAAGTGTGTTCATCTTCACTTGAGAATCCTTAGCCACCTAGGATACCTACTACGATGCTATCAAATTATAATTAAAGGTACATACATGAGGGTTAAACTACACCATGGGCAAAATTCCAAAAGGACTATGATCATTGGCAGTGCAGCTAATCAACGAGACTTGTGTTGGAGTTCCTACCTTAAGAATGAAGTACACCATGAGCAAAGTTTCCTTAAAAGAAAAAGAGAGAGAGAGAAAAAATGAGGATCATGTTCATTGGTGATGTAATAAGTTCTTGAGTGTGATGGGGTCCAGCAGCTATCCTCACACTAACCTCCATTTTCCCTTTTGAACTTATTTTCCAAAAAAAAGAAAACAGAATCCCAAGGAAAAATCTGAAAGTTGTGGCTAGCTAAGATTTAACTTGAGCTTGTCCTCCTCATTAAGTTTAGTATAGGTCTTGTGCTCAAAGTAGTCCACATGCTATTGACTTTTACATTGTGAGAAGATTGGGAATGAGATCTTAGCTATATATTTTAATTATATATATATATCTATGTAGTTAAAATAATTAAATTATATATTTAGAGATTAATTAAATAATATGGGGTGGTAAGGGTGACCCACGTCTAGTTCTCTTTTGATTATGTGGCTATTTTAATCATGTTCATATTAGTATAGTTTTCTTTTAAGTTTTAATTTGTCCATTATGTGATGTTTTCAATTGCATATCCTTTTAAAATTTCTATGGTCTTATTATCCTTGCACTTACATGTAATTAAATTTTGGGGGCTATGTGTTGATGTCAACACTCCCATGCTCTCATGGGGCCATGATTATCAATGTCTCTATTTCTCTCTCTTAATAACCAGGGGAAAAATCACATAAGAAATGGTGACTGCGAATGTTACTATCAGAGATTGGTAAATTAGTACTTGAAAATATTTTATTGATCTCAATCAACAATAGCATGCATGTTCTTAGTCTCTATTTAGATTGATATTCATGCCTTATTAACCTTGAAACTACTATTTTTTGGTGTAATAACCATTGGCAATTTATAAAAAACAAATAGCACAATGATAGAGATTTACACTGATCTCAATAAGGGCATTACAAAACAATGTGGAAGTGTGAATTTAAAGCACCCTATTCATGCATTCCATACACATAATTAATTGATTAATTCTATAATACTACAATGCCACGTGGCTAATCTAGATACATTACCCAAAACTTAACTTCGATAAAACAAACTTAGATATGTATTTGATTGGCCAACATGTTACTTTAGAGGAAATGCTAGCTATTTAAAATCATCTCTTTCTTCTATCTAGAAAATCCATAATGTAAATTCATAATCTATTTATATAACTTTGTTTGCCATCTGCAGATCCCATTACAAGTTTTTAACCTATGTTTAAATTTTTACTAAATTTTACACTATTATTTGCAAGATCATATATGCTTTGACTGTATTTCACATTTCCACTAACCATCCATGTCCAAATTGATGTATTTAGGTGTTACATAAGTAAAACTACCATTTAAGATGTTATGACCAGAATGTGAGAATTACGTGGAAAATCATGGGATGGCGATCACGTAACTGCTCAAGTCAGTGGTGGAGAAAGTATTTGCGGTTACACACAGAACATGAGCATTCATGGCATTGATAGTGGACTTTTAAATAGGAAACAATGGCAACAAAAGGAGTATTTCCAACTAGTCTTCAAAGGGGATCCCTAGGTAAACTTTGTGTTGCAAAGAACATGACATCAGCATGTGACACTAGTGGCCTTTATGGTGTGAATGGTAGCTTTGGCTGACACACATTAGCTAGTAGATGGTGAAGAAACTAACAGAAAATTAGCAAAGGCTAAGTAGCAAGAAAATTAGTAGAGGCTACGTGTCAGGCACTAGCGGCCTCTTCCCTCCCTCCCTTCTCATGCACAACAGGCACCACATGTGACATGCAACAGTAGGTACTAGTATATGAGGTGGCAGTTGTAGCAAGTCAGGGTCCAATGACTCTACCTTATGTGGTAGGTGGCAAACATAGATCCATTAGTATACTAGTTAATAGTAGTGCCTCAATCAATGTGAACAATGTGTGGTGTCCCTCCCTTACTCCCAACATGTAACCCATTGATAGCAAGTGACAGGGTGACTGGCAACATCAATGAGTGGTGGCAGTTCTATAGAGCCGTAGGGGCTAGGTGCTTTTTTTTTTCTTTTCTTAGTAGCAACTGTAGCAAAATAGTCCTAGTTATTACTTGCAATGCATCACACGTGGTGATGCACAGCAGGCAACATCGACATCCCTCTGTCCCCTCTCTTTCTCAGCCACAGGGACACCTCTCCCTCCTACAATGGTTGCAGTGATGGTAGCTGCAGACCTCTAGGATGCATGTGATTTAATTTTCTCTCTTCTTAATTCTAATAGCAACACATGTAAAAGCTACAAGTAGAAATAGTAGTAGTGCACATGGTGGATGAAACACTAGGAGGTCTCTCTCTTGGTAGTGCCAGAGAGGCAACTCCTCTCTATGATAGACTCGCTTTATCTCTCTTCCTCTTCAGGTGGCAATCACAATCTTCCTTCCTAGTAATGGACACCATTGGTAGTGATAGACTGGTAGCATTAGTGAGACCAGGGAAAATTTATTTCTTTTGGTTACTTATTGTTTTTGAGAAAATCATCTAATTTAAATTCTAGATTTTTCCAGTTTGGTTTTTCATTTTCAAAATGCCACGTAGCCCTCTCCTAATGAGACTAATCCTAGGTTTCCATACCATTACGAGAGGTGCCTTAAGCAATAGTCTCCTCAAATGAGTTTTCTTCCAAATGTTGGTGTGTCCAAATTTTATGCATCAATAATAGCCTCATGGAGCTTCTCTTGATGTCGATCTTGCTTGCAATGTTTTTTGGGGGGTGGTAGTCCTAAGTGTCATAACCATTCACAATGTATTCCTTGTGAAGATTTGTGGTGCCCAACCTTTTAAGGGTTTGAAATAGCATCCCAAGCATAGATTGATCGAGGGGCAAGATGATGTTGCCCTCCATATCACACCATTGTAGTTGTTCATCCTGATGTAGGATGAAGGTGAAGCCTAGTAAATATTGATTTGGATGAGTATATGCCACTTTGAACTCTTATGGGACTGGCTGTTTGACATCTTCACATCTATGGGAAGAAGAAGACATTTTGCAAGATGAATAAAATTATCAGTGATTAGTAGTTTATATGTCATTTAGAGTGATGTTGACCTTGAGTTTGTCCAACAATATAGGTAATATTCACTAATCCTAGATAGCACATGTTTCAACAAACAAAGTCCCCGACAATGATTCCAATCATGAGTAGCGATGTACCCCTATGCCAAACCATATGAATCACAAATGTTCATGTGTGATTCAGTCAAATTTCGCAGACTTTATAGTTTCTAGTGCACTAGCCCTTTAGGAGGTCAATCTTGCCTTAAGGTCATTCGTTGTCTTCCCAATTACACGTGTGATGTACACTAGTATGATTAAGTGTAATTGAAGCATCTAATTTTTATCATTTTTTATTTTATGGTTTGGTGTTTAAAGGGAGATAAAGTAATTAGATTAACTAATTTAATTTAACTAATTAACTAATATCTAACCAATCCTAACATAAGCATCTAGTCCCACTTTTCACACACATCCTAAACACACGTATCCACTATTGGTTTACCAAGCGCTACACTATTGGGTGTACCAAGCAATAACGTTGCTAGGCTTACCAAGTGAATACATGTTACGCTTGAAGTGATCATACTTATGTGTTTAATCTATCTAGCTTTTCTTGCTTAATTACTTCATTAGCTTAATTATTAGAAAACATGTAATAAATATATAATTGAAAACATTAAATGTATAAATGAAATATTTAATCTATTCAAAGTGCTGCAAGATTTATCAGAAAGCTAGGTTTTATTGCTGCACACACTGTCGTGGTTAGGTACAACAATGCTCAAATAAAGATCTGTACACTCAATAACTCCTGCTACAGGCACTTGAGAAAAATATTCTAACTCTCAAATGAACAAACTACAAGAGCTTTGCTACTACTGAAATCTTGTTGTCATAAATGCAGCTAGTTGATACATATTTATAGCCAAAAAGCAAACACTGCATCAACAAGGATTCATCGATGCATGATATGATGTGTTAACAAGGCCTCATTGAGGCGGCCTAGTCGATGAGGCCACATTGACGAGGCCTCATCGACATAACCAAAAAAAATATGACTCATTATCATCCCACATGAAAAGAGATAATACCTTGGGGCATGTTGGAAGAATTTGCTTTTGGCCAAAAATGTCTACTCAATTCTCTAAATTTGTGAAGGAAATCTTGACATGTCAGAAATTCAGAAGTAAAATGGTAAGTAATGATCATTAGTTATCATTTCCTATCCCTTAATTACCATGGGAGAGTGTGTTAATATATTTCACTGGAGGAATTCCAAAAAAAAAAGTGGAAATTATTCAATCTTTTTTACTTTGGATAGGTTTACCAAAATTACATATTTTATTTTTTGAAATAAGGCAACTGATACTTTCCATATGAAATTTGTTGTTCTAGCTAGTTTTTCATTTGCATGACATTCCATTATCTATTGTGAATAATAGAGATTCAAAATTCACCAATCACTTTTGAAGATCATTGTGAATGATTTTGGGAATTAAGCTAAACTTCTCAAGTGTCTATCATTCTCAATCTGATGGGTAAACTAAAGTTTTGAATAAATTCTTTTTCAAAATCTTAAGGTCTTTGTGTGATGATAAACCAAATAGGTGGGAGAATTTTTTACCTTATGCTAAATTCTCTTACAATAATTCATTTTATTCTAACATTGAAAAAATTTCTTTTGAGGTAAATTATCAGTTTAGTCTTAGAATGTCAAATTGTGTAAAGTATTTTGATGGGAAGGCATAATTGAGTATTGAATTTGTGCAAGAAATGAAGGAATTGCATGCTTAAGTGAGAGAAACATTGGTCAAGAAGGTAGAAGAAGTGTCTCAAAGAAAAAAAAAAGAATGAGGGCATGATGAGATCCACTTAAACAAGAAGAGGCTAATGAGAATTAATTTCTCCAAACTAAAAGCTATGAAGATATGACCTTTCAAAATCAAGGCCAAAATTAATGATAATGCTCTTGAGAGATTCATGCTTAATGATGTTGACATGGCTTTTATGTTAGTGTTGCAAACTTGATCCATTGTCATGAGTCAACAAATGATCAAACATTGGAAGGTAGCATGGAGGTGGTGAAGGTTGTCATTGTTGTCCTAAGGTCTTTAAGGAAGAGGAAGCAATTGTCTTGAAGAAGAGAGAAGCTTCAAGCTCCTAAGGAATAAATAAATCTAATTACCTAATCATTTAGGAGGATTAAAATCCTAGAAAGGTTGTGTAAATCCATGGAACCTAATTGGCCAAGTGGGGTATGATCACTACCTCAACTCCATTGTTTACATGAATTTACCTTTTCAAGGGTGGAAGAGATGGTGTAGAAACACTTCTCATTCCTCTAGTATCTTTTCCTATATTTCTATTATCTAGAGGTCTTAGGGAGTTTGTCCCTTAAGTTTCACATTTATTAGGAGTTACACTGATACATTTTGTGATCCAAATGTGCAACTATGAGAAAAGTACAACTCGTAGTTCATAGCATTCTTGAGTTATGAGCTAGTACTTGCACTAGCTTGCAATGAGTCAAAACTTGGTTTTTCTTCCAATTTTAAGTATAGAACTTTGAGGATAGTGTGACTCATAAGAGGTCATAGTCTGCCTAGAAACCTAAAAAGGATTTCTATTTATAATCACATGTACCAAAAATGAGGTTTTGTTTTGAGTTTTCACAAAATAGTGGATTGTAAGGCATTGTAGATTACACTTTCTCGCATCGAGAACTACCTTGATTGGGGCTTATTGGCTTTAACAAATTGCAAGAGGTGTAACTCATATGAAGTCACAATCATCATGAAACTGCAAGGAGGTGCAATTTGTAGTTGTTTGCAATTGGTTATCACACAATTTTTTAAAAAGTTCTTTTAACATGGAAAGTTTGGGATTTCAAAATAAAGCCTATAAAAGGTGAAAGCAATGAACAATTAAGGGTCTTTCAACTATTTTATTGATTACGTTTTTTCGTCAAAGGCTCTTTTCATTAATGAATTGTTTGTTACGCTTAACCACTTTATTTAAATTATTTTTAATTTCTATGAAATAATATACTATTGGTCTAATAGAATATTTTACTTGATGAAATCTTCAGCCTCAGTTCATTTTTAAAAAAACACAAGCGAACCGAAAAAGCCAATCTAAAAAGCCAATATCAACAGGAAAAGCTTGAAGCCTTGAAAAAGTAAAAGAGATAAAAGTCAATTGATAATGAAAAATTATTTTAAAAAATACATGTATTAACTTGGAATTAAGATTTCTTAATCAATTTTGCCATCAAAAAACGTTTGGGATGGCATTAGACAAAGATTATAAAGGTGTCCCTTAATTTTGTTTCTAGACTTCTACCCATAAATGGTAAAAAATCATTCAAGAATGAATGGTAAAAGTTCACTACAAATTGGGAAAAAAAGAGTACTTAGAGTACATTGTTGCAAACATTGGTTTTGAGGCATACATAACAAGTCCATGATGGTGTAGGACATGATTGAGGATTGCACCATGTTAGAGTAGCCTTCAATTTTGATGGCACCCAGCTTACTAAGGCTGCATGGGTTATTAAGGTGAGGGACAAATTGTAAAAACTCCAAAACTGGAAAAACCTCAACATAGCTCAAAGGTTACAAAGTGATTCCAGTCATTTATAACAAAAAAACAAAGGCAAATGGCCCCGGAACTATTGCTAATAAAGTTAGATCAAACTATTAACATTGCACTTCTCAATGGAACTTAATACTGTTTTCAAAGCCTACCACGCCCAGCATTAAAGTTGTACTAACCTAGTAATACAGCAAGTCATACCATAATCAAACAAGTCATACCATAATCAAACTGAGTATAACTTATGTTTTGATACTAAGTATCTAATCTGTATTGCCATATAACAAAAAATAATCTGAAGAGGAGGATCTTTCAAACCTTTTGAAGGTATTTCTTAGTACAGTCATCATTAAAGATACATAATGGAAACCAACAGAGTTGGGTAACAAAATTTAAAGATACTGATACCAGTTCCAAATTTGATAATTGCAGTTTGCGTTAATCCCCTTCATGATTCATGAAAGCCTCTGCTTCTGTCCTGTTCTCAGTTGCTTCTGTCCTGTTCTCAGTTCTACGTCAAATAATAGCTGTCGTTGGGGCCAGTGTCTGCCTTTTGCTAGGCATCTTCTAGAAACGGAGATGAGGTGGGTGTTCGAATTTTCAAAAGGAAAATTTTGAAAATATGCATGAGTTATTATCATGTGTCGAGCACATGCATATATCTGGTCTGCGTTGGTCTACTTTACGTATCAATTTGCACCAGCTGGAAAAAGGAGGGATTAGAATTCGTGAGCCTTTATGCTTATATTCATGGGTGTTAGAAGTTGCATGGCAGCTGTATAGGAGGGATTCGGATTCAGAAGCCTTTTTGGTTGTATTCATACCATAGTCTTATGAGTTGGTGATAAATTATCGAGTCCCCCGGTCATAAATTTTGCCGACATCAGTTGAGTTAACATGACTATTATAATAAATTTTATTTTTACAAAAAAATCAATAGATTTAGGTATCATTTTTAGAACTTTTAAATATAACTCAGCCCAACTTGATGGTGATTCTTGAAACATGTGGATCCAGTGTTTTTCCCTATTATTTAAACACTGATTCATGTGCATTTCCTGTAGTGTCAGAATTCATGAACCTTTCTGAATTATTTCATACTAGTTTCCCAAAATTGCATTATGAAAATCTGTCCAATAAATCTTTTTGGGTCGAACTTGATTGAGTTTTGATATAGTTTCATGCTATATGACAAATTCGTTTTCATGTAGGGTCAGAAGTCACGAGCATTTCTGATTCTTTTCATATTCGTTTCCCAAATTTGCATTATTAAAATCTGTTCAGTAAATCCTTTTGTTCCACGGACTATTCAGTTTCATTATAGTTCCATGCAATAAGAGAAATTCGCTAAAGAAGATATGAGTTCTGTTCCGTTGCATTTAATTCAGAAAAAGATGGGCAACAAATCATATCTCTTCAGCATCACCTTATCACTTCAGAATCGCCTTCTTGGATACTGTCTTTGCAATGTTTTTCACGCTTGTATAAAAAGCAATATTTTCTCTGTAGCCTACGTCGTAGAATCTCTGCAGCGGGTGTGCAGCCTTATAATATATGCTCTGAAAAATGAAGGGAAAAATTTTAACTATCAATACTAGTTGGGAGGATGTGGCAATAAAAAGTTTTGTTGAAAAATCAACTTTTGTACCAAAGAAAGGTATAATAGTATATGCTGTAACATATTGTCCAGACATTTTTGACATTTGTTATACTTCTCTTGTCAACAAAAGATTTAATCTTTGGGTAGATAGTAATCTTTTTATACAAGGAAAAAATTTTCTTGCACACTATCTATTTCAACTCATCAATACTTGATCTACTAAAAAAAAATTATTGTTATTTGATCATTTCTACATTGACATCAACTTAATTTTTTGTCTACTTAGCTTTAAATTGTTTTTTTTCTTTAATCTTCACTTTCAACATGTTTTTCCTTTCCCTCATCACCTTTTTTCTATATTAAACAAATGTCCTTCACAATAACAGAAATTACAGGATTCACAAAGATTATAATATGTATATGTTTTTTCACCAACTTATAATAACAAATCCTTTTTACATTTAAGAAGATTTATTTTAGCAAAAAAAGTATCTCCGAAAATCATATGGTATAGAAATAGATTACATATGTTTGATGAGATTAATAATACTCATACTTTCCTTCTTAGCTTTCTAAAAAATCAACAAAACATTGAAGAGCTTGACAAAACATAGATCCTTGGAATATTTTTTAGATTGAATATCAAAATCTAGAGTCCACTTACAAATAATTAACACTATATACTTATGTATAAAAGTCCCTATATCTAGGACACATTGCACCATCAAAGTGAAAATAATACTTGGCATGAATGACTTGAATCTCATTTTTCTTTTTCCTTTTTTTTTTCTCGCATTACATCATTTAACTACAAAGTAGGTGATCCAAAATTTAAATAAACACATATTATGAAATAAAATCAACTACAAGTGACTTGTACACATCATCAAAGAGAATAAAATCAAGTGTCTTAGTTGCATCAACATCACTTAATAAAGATTTCTAAAATTTTTCTTGCTAGCTTGTAAATCAATATTCTTAATATCAATAGAAATTTCTGCATTGATAGAAGAAGCAACAATTTTGGTATTAGTTAAAAAATTAGAGGAAATTTCAAATTATCCATAGGGAAGTTTTAGAGAGATCAAATCTACTAGAGAAAAATTAGTTATCATTATTATCAAAATCAACATCCTAGTATTATCTAAACAAAATGGATTGACTAAATGAGTTTATTTTCGTCATTTGCCTTTATTAAAAGCTATATCTTTGTTTATTTGTAGTTTCTTCAAATCATCTTTAAATTTTTTATCCCATGTTTTTTAGGTCTTCTTTTTGGATACTTTTCTAGAATAGTGATGTAGAAAAATTAGATTTGTAGGAGAAACATCAAATTTGCAACAAAAAAAAAAAAGGAAATGAAGTAACCAAAATTCATTAAAAATAAAGTTGATAGATTGAATCTATTAACAAACTAACAAACCCCAACTTTATACTAACAAACTAGCAATACCTTCCTCTAACATAGCAGTCCACTCATCCCCCAAACTAAAAACCTTTCCCTTATACTAAAAAACTAACAACCCCTCCCTTCCCTTCTTCCACAAAACATTTATTCTAACTTACCCTTAAATTTTTTATGTACTACATCCAAATATCAAACTAATGGCAATCAAATGTTAGCCTAGTAGTAAGACTCTTAAATTGGAAGCTCCAAGTTATGAGTATGATTCTAGCAAGTAATGCTGAGTTATAAAGTTCTATATGGACTATATATCTTAGGGTGTACATGTGTTTCAATTATCTTGTATTCTAACCCCCACCACCTTAACAAAAAATTAATAAGTCTTGTTCACCCCATGTATCTTACCTCTAAACAAATAACCAACACCATATCCTAATTACTTTCTTTATACCAACCATCCAATATATTGCATATCCTCTATAATATACAAGTTTACTGATTTTCTCTTGCAATTTTTTCATGCTATAAGATTTGATTCAAGTATGTTCCATTTAAAAATGTAGAAAGAAACATTAGCACAGCCATGTAACTAATAAATAATAAAATAAACAAATAAATAGCCAAATATCAAAACAAAATTCCACCATCAACCAACCCAAATTTTAGGAGGCTAGCACCTACTCTTAGTTTGAAATATGATTAGTTGAGATGTTTAATCATTGTGTTGTTGAGGCCAACTTTCACCCATGCAAGGCATGGGGGCCTTGTTAAACCAGATAAAATAAAAAATATATATATAAAACAATAAAAATATAAATTCTAAATTTAAAAAAATAGATTAAACTAAAAATAAATAAAATATAAACTAAGGCTTATTTTCTTGCATCTTATTTTGGTGGTCGACGGGGAAAAAGGTGGCCAGCAATTAGGGTTAGGTTTTCTCCTCCCTCTGAGGCCGCCGTTATAAAAAGGAGAGGGAGGAGGCTCTGCAGGGGGAGGGGGGGATGAGGGGAGGAAGGGTCCGGTTCTGGGTTGCAGGTCCCAGAGTTCTGCAGCGGCCGCGCAACGCTTCTTCCATTCGCCGCTGCCCGCAACGCCACTGTTCGTCCATCGTCGTTGCTCCCGCTGTCTGCCGTCACGCCTGCCGCGTCTGTGTACTGACTGCCGCGTCCCTGCTCCCACCGCCAGCTACCACGTTGTCATTTCTCTGGCAGATCCGCCGCCACCCGCAGCGGATTTCTGTTCCGTCCGCGCCGCCTTCGTTCCGTCGCCTCTTTCTGCGCCGCTGCTGCTGCGCCGTCGCTGTTTCTGCTGCACGCGGTCTCTGCTGCGCTGCCCTGTTCGTCTGCCGCCGCGCTGTCCTTCTGCTACCGCCGCCACGTTGCTGATTCTGACGACGCTGTTCCTTCTGTTCTGCCGCTGCCACCTTGTTTTGTGCTCCCGTCGCGCCGTTTCTGCTCCCACCGCCGACTGCCGCATAACTACCTCTCGCCGTCCGCCCACTGCTGTGCTGACACCTCCCGCTGCCTACCGACGCGCCTACCGCGTCTGTGTGCTGGCCGCCGCATTCCTGCACCGCTACTTCTCCTGTGCTTGGCGCGTCTCTGTTGCATCATCCCTGCTGCGCCGCACCATCGTTCTCGGCACTCCCGTCGCTGTGGCTGCTGACTATCGCGCCGCCACGCCGCTCTTGTGTGCTTCTGCGTTGCTCCTCTGTGCTTGCTGCGCTGCCCTGTTCATCTGCCGCCCGCGCTGCCACCTTGGTCTGCCGCGTGGATCGCTGCTCCTGCCGTGCTACCTCCTCTGCTACCGCGCTGCTCTGCTGTTTCTCCTGCACCGCGCTGCTGAAAGAGTTCGTCCAAGAAGGTGTACGCACGAGCCTTGCTCATCTTGGCACCGTGTACAATCTTCTGCGGATCCGCCCCAGCCTCTGCATCACCAGCGGAAAGGAGTCTATAAAATTCGACTGCACTCCCCGCTCTGCCCGTTTACACAGTGCATCTTGTTATTCTAAGTTTCCAAATTAAACTGGAGTATTTAAATATTGAATTAAATCTAAACTTTTATCTTGATATTTTGTTATTATTGTTTGTCACATTGCCCTTTCCAGCTGTCTCCTAAAACGAGTTTTCACAGGTGTTCGCGTGTCCAAAATTTACGCATCAACACCTTTTTGGCGCTAGAAGGAGCGCAGTTTCTCAACCTTATCTCTATTTTCCTTTTATATTTCTTTTTCTTGAAAAAATATAAATTATCATTTCTTTCTATTTAATTTTGCCTCTTTATTTTTAGTTTTACTGCTTTATTCTAATTTCAAAATTTTCAAAATTTATATTCTAGCAATCCTTTTTAATTTATTTTTCTGAAATTTAATTTAGGTGATTTAAATTATTTTACTTTTTATTTACTTTTCTAAAATTTTACAATTTCAATCTTACTTTTACAAATTTTAAAAATTAAAAAATATAGTATTCAAATGTTTTTTTTTATTTTTTTCAATTTTCACAGTTTATTAGCTTTTGTTATTTTTCATTTTATGANACAATTTTCACAGTTTATTAGCTTTTGTTATTTTTCATTTTATGAGTGACGTTTCTTGCGGAGTATCCCAACAAAGAACTCATACTCCTACCCCTAGTCAACCAGCTACTCGTCAATCTACTTCGAGAAAACAACGAGCTTCACTGTTTCCAAGTTTAATTCCTAAAAGACCTCGGACTAAGATGGCAGCCCATCAACCCCCAGCTCCCTTAGTAAGGAACCCTTTCAACTTTCACAGCTACCACGACATACCAAAGTCTCTTCAAAACTTAAACTTGTTCTTCGATCCTTCAATCCCTACGAATGATGCAAGTCAACACTTACAATGTTTTGAAACTCTATTAGGGATCCACAACATTATACATAACGATATAGCATGCAGAGTGTTTGTAACAACGTTTAGAACCAAAGCAACCCAATGGTTCTTAATGCTTCCTGATGCCTCTATCAACACATGGCAAGAATTCAAAAACAAATTTTTGAGTCAATTCGACAAATTTACAAGCCCCGCTATCGCATTAAGCAATTTTACCAGCCTAAGAAAGCTACCCGGGGAAAACGTTAGGGATTATAATCTTAGATTCCTCCATCAACTTGCCTATGTGCCAACTGAGATGCGACCACAACCAGATGGTATTCTCAACTTCTATCTCTCTACCATCGATCCATTCTTTACTTATGCTATCAAATCCGATTCCAACATAATGGAGATACAAGGTGCAATGTCAAAGGCTGTGGAATTAGAGCAAATAACCCTTATGAACAGCATCCAAACCCAATTT
>MNCI01017563.1:81624-107559 GCA_015680685.1 Gnetum montanum
AAGGAAAAATCTGAAAGTTGTGGCTTACTATGATTTAACATGAGTTTTAGTTCATCCTCCTCATTAAGTTTTGTATAAGTCACTTGCTCAAAATAGTCTGCATACTTTTATTGTTACCTTGTGAGAATATTGAAAATGAGAGCTTAATCATATATCTATATATATATATACATATATATAATTACACATATATATCTATGAATCATGTTCAAAATACCAATAAATTAGATTTTAATGGTTGTTTGGATGGCCTATGTCGGTGTCTCTTTTGATTATTTGATTATTTTGATCATCTTTAGAACGTCATGGTTCATTTTGAGTTTGTATTTCTTGTTTCAGGCTGTTTTGGTTTTTCCCCACCATTTACATTTTTATTTAAAATTTTCTAGTCCTTGCACTTGCATGCAATCTATAGTTTGGGGGCTAAGTGTTGAGGCCAACTTTCACCCATGCAAGGCATGGGGGCCTTGTTAAACCAGATAAAATAAAAAATATATATATAAAGCAATAAAAATATAAATTCTAAATTTAAAAAAATAGATTAAACTAAAAATAAATAAAATATAAACTAAGGCTTATTTTCTTGCATCTTATTTTGGTGGTCGATGGGGAAAAAGGTGGCCAGCAATTAGGGTTAGGTTTTCTCCTCCCTCTGAGGCCGCCGTTATAAAAAGGAGAGGGAGGAGGCTCTGCAGGGGGAGGGGGGGATGAGGGGAGGAAGGGTCCGGTTCTGGGTTGCAGGTCCCAGAGTTCTGCAGCGGCCGCGCAACGCTTCTTCCATTCGCCGCTGCCCGCAACGCCACTGTTCGTCCATCGTCGTTGCTCCCGCTGTCTGCCGTCACGCCTGCTGCGTCTGTGTACTGACTGCCGCGTCCCTGCTCCCACCGCCGGCTACCACGTTGTCATTTCTCTGGCAGATCCGCCGCCACCCGCAGCGGATTTCTGTTCCGTCCGCGCCGCCTTCGTTCCGTCGCCTCTTTCTGCGCCGTTGCTGCTGCGCCGTCGCTGTTTCTGCTGCACGCGGTCTCTGCTGCGNAATGGGGAAAAAGGTGGCCAGCAATTAGGGTTAGGTTTTCTCCTCCCTCTGAGGCCGCCGTTATAAAAAGGAGAGGGAGGAGGCTCTGCAGGGGGAGGGGGGGATGAGGGGAGGAAGGGTCCGGTCCTGGGTTGCAGGTCCCAGAGTTCTGCTGCGGCCGCGCAACGCTTCTTCCGTTCGCCGCTGCCCGCAACGCCACTGTTCGTCCATCGTCGTTGCTCCCGCTGTCTGCCGTCGCGCCTGCCGCGTCTGTGTACTGACTGCCGCGTCCCTGCTCCCACCGTCGGCTACCACGTTGTCATTTCTCTGGCAGATCCGCCGCCACCCGTAGCGGATTTCTGTTCCGTCCGCGCCGCCTTCTTTCCGTCGCCTCTTTCTGCGCCGCTGCTGCTGCGCCGTCGCTGTTTCTGCTGCACGCAGTCTCTGCTGCGCTGCCCTGTTCGTCTGCCGCCACGCTGTCCTTCTGCTACCGCCGCCACGTTGCTGATTCCGACGACGCTGTTCCTTCTGTTTTGCCACTGCCGCCTTGTTTTGTGCTCCCGTCGCGCCGTTTCTGCTCCCACCGCCGACTGCAGCATAACTACCTCTCGCCGTCCGCCCACTGCTGCGCTAACACCTCCCGCTGCCTGCCGACATGCCTACTGCGTCTGTGTGCTGGCCGCCGCATTCCTGCGCCGCTACTTCTCCTGTGCTTGGCGCGTCTCTGTTGCATCATCCCTGCTGCGCCGCACCATCGTTCTCTGCACTCCCGTCGCTGTGGCTGCTGACTGTCGCGCCACCACGCCGCTCTTGTGTGCTGCTGCGTTGCTCCTATGTGCTTGCTGCGCTGCCCTGTTCGTCTGCCGCCCGCGCTGCCACCTTGGTCTGCCGCGTGGATCGCTGCTCCTGCCGTGCTACCTCCTCTGCTACCACGCTGCGCTGCTGTTTCTCCTGCGTCGCGCTGCTGAAAGAGTTCGTCCAAGAAGGTGTACGCACGAGCCTTGCTCATCTTGGCACCGTGTACAATCTTCTGCGGATCCGCCCCAGCCTCTGCATCACCAGCGGAAAGGAGTCTATAAAATTCGACTGCACTCCCCGCTCTGCCCGTTTACACAGTGCATCTTGTTATTCTAAGTTTCCAAATTAAACTGGAGTATTTAAATATTGAATTAAATCTAAACTTTTATCTTGATATTTTGTTATTATTGTTTGTCACATTGCCCTTTCCAGCTGAGACTATTCCCGGGTTTCCGTATCCATACGGGAGGCGCCCCAGGCGATAAGTCTTCTAAAACGAGTTTTCACAGGTGTTCGCGTGTNATCCATACGGGAGGCGCCCTAGGCGATAAGTCTTCTAAAACGAGTTTTCACAGGTGTTCGCGTGTCCAAAATTTACTCATCAACATGTGTATAATAAGATTTTATTCAAAAAACCCCAAACCAAACAAATGCAAATGCTTATAAATATATAATTCAAGGTTGGCTAAGAATCTCTACCTTGATTTTTATAATTCACCATTAGGTGCTTCTGGTTAACCCCTCCTTGTTTTTGAGTGGGTTAAGAGCCACATTTAAGAAGACTTTTCTCTTGTAGATAGTAAAGGGTTTCAAACTTCTTAGTGTTCCTTTAAAATCAACTAGATCTCTCTCTTTGTGCTAGCTTCAATGAACCAAACATACTTACTTGAAAAGTTAACCTGCATAAGCATAAACAAAATATGTATAGTTATGAAAATGATAACTTGGATAAGTATCATAAAAAATTAATAAATATTAGTATTGAATTATAATCAAGTAAACCAAACCCATAGTGATGGAGGAATATAAATGTAATGAATTATATGTGATTCCTTTTAAAGTGAATCCCAAAGCCAACCATCAAATTCTCTATTAGTGTTAAGTATCAACTAATAGATTTTAGTCAAAATTAAAGGTTGCCAAAGTAGTTCTCAAATTAGGTTTTATATATTAGATTTTCTTCCTTCTGTCTTAATTTTAGATGAAAAAGCTAATACGAGATTTTATATCAAATTACATTTTATAAGATTAATATCATTAAAATGAAAACTAAATTAAATAAGTATCGATAAGTATTGGAACGATATAAAAATTGGTACACCAATAGATCCAATAGGTAGAAACTCAAATCAATAGATTTATTAAGAATTAATAAAGTAATTAATTAAATAGACCTTCTCTAAAATACATTTATGTGTACATAACCCTAAGCAATTCAAACTTGAAAAGTAAAGTAGCTATAATAAATTTCCCTACCTCAAATTTGATGTGTTCCAAAATCCTCTAATGGTAAAGATTCTCCTATCAAGCTTGAGATTCTAATCGAAAAATAACCTAGTGAGAACATGGTTAAAAAACAAAGAGAAATTATAAGATAGTTTTTTCTTCTAATTTGACAAAGTCTCTCTCTCTTGCTTTCTCTCGCAAATGATGGCAAAGAAAATCAATGGATTCTAATGGAAGAAAAACATGTATTTATAATTATAGAGTTAAATGAAGGTTTGTCTCTATAGAAATTTCTAATCAATGACTAAAAGCCAAAATCTCATGTCTAAACTCTATGCAATCTCAAATGAGAGAGGCTCATGTGATCACATATATTATGCAAAATGATTTCATAGTGGAAACCAAGTGCCAGGAGAGGGGCACAACTCTGATTTCCAAATATTGAATATGGTAGTAAAAACTAAAAAGGTATAGAAATAAAATTTATAAAATTTCTTAAAAGTTGTAGAGTGAGCATAACAAAAACAAACTTGCAACAAGGTTCTAAGATTTCTAAAAGGATGGAAGTAGTGAAAAATAGAAAAATAAAGAATGAAGACAATATGCAGTAAGATTTTTATCCTTTCCCATTAAATTTTTTAGAGATCCAATAATTTTTGGATCTTCTATAGAGCTTTTTTAATTTTTGAATCAAGGGAAGTAGCATGTTAAAAGTCTTGGTGTAGTCTTTAAAAAGTTTCCTCCATTATGGAGAATAGATAACATTATTTTTAAAAAAGCCACTAAATTTATATTTTTTCCTCAATGTAACCAAATAGTGAATAGAATATCTATGGTGTGCCTTAACCTACACATATTATACTGATCTAATCATAGACATGCATACATCTTCATGTACTATGTATCTTACTAATGAGTGGCGAGGTACCCCTACACTCAACCATACGAATACAAGCGTTTCACGCGCGATCCGGTCGAACTCCAAGGACTAAGTGCTTATGTGCCCTAATGGAACACTTAAAGTTAATCAATCGTTGTCTTCCCAAACTTACTTGTATTGTCATGGTTGTATGGTTAAGTAAGCTTGAGGTATATGATTTTTATATCTTTTATCTATTTAATGTCTTATGCTAATAGGGGAAGGTGAAGAGAACTATGTGACTAACTTTCATTAACTATTTGCTAACTAAGTTCTAATTTTCCTAACACCAATATCCGTTCCCACTTGTCGCACACATCCTGAACCAGTGCAACGCTGTTGGGATTACCAAACACTATTCGTCACTGGGTTACCAAGCGTTGCACACGTGCTCGAAGTAGTCATACTGAGTGTACTTAACTAGGAGAGTTAACGGTTGAGAGAGATTAATTAACTAGGAAAGCAATTACACATTCAAGAATAATTAATTCCTATTTAGCTTAGTCCACGTGCTGCAAAGTTTATCAAAAAGTTTATCTTTATTGCTATACACAAATGTGTGCTTAGGTACAATTTGCTCGAATAAAGATCCATTCACTTTAAGACTCCCACTGCAGGCACATGGAAATTATTCTAACTCTAGAATGGTAAAACTGCAAGAGTTTAGCTAAGGGTCTAGGTCTAAGTGCCTAAAACAGGAAAAGCCACCTCTTATTTATAGACATTGTGGTGGGTCGCGATATCACGTACACGATATTGTGGGTCCGGACACGATATTGCGTACACGATATTGTGGCTTATCATACCCCCATGACTAAATAAAAACTCGTCCTCAAGTTCCTTACAAAATATTGGGAAGGTATGGGATTACTGACTTGAATGACACTAATAGTGAATGGGGTGATATGTGAACGGATTACAATACATGCCAACAGTAGTGTTCATAACCATAAGAGTGAACACTATGTACATTTGACATCTAGCCTTATTTGGTAGCTGGGAGAGAAGAGAGAGAGAGAGAAAAAAGATGTGTTGCTGCCAATATCAAGATTGCACCTTTTTTTGTCCATCTATAAGTGCCTCATCAATCTCATTCCTTGCATAACGATTCCAGCACCAGTGCATTTTAAGTGTTCCCTCTAGATCCAATCCATTGTTGTATGATTGCCATCTACACACACAACATAGTTTTATATTAGCAAGGATAAATGAATCATAATGCAGTTGATACCTTACCTCGGTGTAAGGTCCATTGGCTGAGTTGTGATATGGCTAATGCGGATTCTAGAGATATAACACTGGTGACTACCCAAGGTGCAGGGGTTAGGAGAAAATTGAAAAAATTGGACTAGAACCCCCATGACTAAGAGCGAACCTCCAGTAGCGATAGAATCGAAAAATATAAGGAATAAGAAAGATGGAGAAAAAGAAACAACAAAAACGCCAATGAAATGAATGTCAGAGATGGAAATGAACAAAATAAATGGTGATGATGAAAATGTTTAAGGGAAAGAAGTTAACTGATGCACCAAATAGGAATGCCAATGGGTCCTCCCCAAAGTAGGCTCATGCCCTTAATGCCCTGACAATCCTGCATTCAAAGAGTCCGTTGGCTCTGGAAATGTCAATTGGAAGCAATAGTTAAAGTCTTAACCACAAGAATTTACCCAAAATATAGACTACTGATATAACCGAAAATGAGGTGGAAAAATGGAGAAAGAATGATGAAGAGAAAAGAATGGAATGGAGTCCCAAGAACAAGGTGGTGTACATCCCTTTGTGTATGTATGGTTAATGTGACTGAGTAGATCTCATTCCAAATCTAGCCTTAAATAAACCACATTCAGTGACTTCACATTAATACACTTGGCCAAGCCATCCTCTTCAAGTAGCAAGAATGCTTCCGCCAAAGAGTCACCACCATTCCGATGAACGAGAAAAGGAAAAAGTAGGAAGCGAGAAAGGGTCTTAGTTAAAGGAAACATGTTTGTTTAGTTCCATAACTAGTGCTTGTAGCCCACATGGTTATTTTTTCTAAATGGTGTGCTTTGAATTCTCACCCTTTTTATTTGTGTGAGAACCACACCATGCAAAGACTTATTATTTTTATTAGCTCAGCTTCCTAATAATGGAGCAATGTCGGAATGTCTAAGGAAAACCCAAGAAGAAAAAATCCAAGCACCCAAGAGAATGACCAGCACAAATGCATCAAATCCCCTTGAAGTAACACACTTTTCAATCCTTAAGTACTTCTGTAGTTTGAGAAATGTCCAGTGACCAATTCATTGATAGTTTTATTATTAAGAAAGGGACTGTACAGTTCCAAGCCAAGAGAGACTATAGAAATTCATGGATGCATGGGAGATGTGGACTCATTGCCTGTTATATCAAAAGAACCATACCTTAGTATCAACATTATAACTCAGAGGTAAAAACTAAACATTAGCAATCAATAAAATATAGTTCATACCACCATTAGGAGCAATTATTAGGTGACGAACCTAACAAAATAAATAAACACACAAATAAATGGAGGAGTATAAATGATGTTGCAAAACAAAAATGAGAAAAGTTAGAGAAATTTTTAAAAACAAAAATGTGTAAAACAAAAACTTAAAAAGGAACTGAGGGACTCAATTGATTAGCATCGGTGGCCATCTCCCCCATGACTGAGTTGAAAGGAGGAGACCTGAAATAATGAGCGGGGTCATCCCATCTCTGAGGTCTTATGTGCATTGATCAATAATCTCTTATCGGAGTGCTTGTTTGAATTTTTTAAGAGTTTCCAACTTCTCTCAATTGATGCTTTTAGGTTAAGGTTTGGAAGTTGCTGACGCTCTTGCTCCAGTGTATCTATGCTTTTGATGTGAGCGCAAGTTGTTTCCTCAATTAGTTCCATGCACGTTGGTGAGTTGCTCTCTTGATCAGCCATCAACCATGGGGTGTCTTTTTGTTGTGTGGTTGCTACATATAGGCACTTTTGTATGTAAATTTCTTGTGCACATTGATTGCATGCAGGCAATGCTGAACATTCCTATATGTAATCACATCCTATATCACTATATGTGATGCATGGAACTTTCTTCTTCTCAATCTTCTCAAAATTTTTTTCCTTAGATATTTCCAGGGAAAGATCGAGGATTCGTAGGCATGCATTTATGGTACTTAGCCATTCCCTTCCCATTATTATTGGGAAGTCCCCTTTGTCATTTTTTACTTGTATCACTAGGAAATCAGCTGGGTATGACCACCCACACACAGTGGTAATGATGTCCTCCACCAGCCCCAAGGGAACAGTGATGGACTAGTCAGCCAGCTCTAAGTGAATATTGCTCTTCTTTAGTGGAGACAGGTTCCAGGATTTATACATCTCTTATGATATTAAGTTGACTCCGGAACCTAAGTCCAAAAGAGCTTTACATGGTTCATTCCTAGCAACCTGGAGATAGATTAAAGGACTTCCAAGATCAGAGAATTTCCTGGGAAGGCGACCCTCCTTAATCCAGTCAGTGATGACATGTGTTAACATAACCATGTGTGTTGAGCTCTATGTTTGGTTTGAAGGGAGCTTTGAAGCCTTATTTGATGAAGAAGCGTTCAGAGGCTCAACTGCTTGTGGTTGTGAGTGTTTGGTTGGACTATTGGTTCTGAAGAAAGGTCTTCTCTTTGTACAATTGTCAGAACCAGTAGTGAGTTGAAGGTTCATAGCTCTCATAGCATTGCGTTGTTGTAGTTCAGTGGGGAGTTCCCCTTGCATTACTAGAGCAGGTGGTAATGGAGCTATCAGTGTGAGAGTTGCAGATGGATTTGGATGATGGTATGTCTGTGGATTTTCTCTCCCAGGGGAAGGAGTCCTATAATACTCTCAAGCTTGGTAGTGATGTTGTGATGTCACATGATCAACATATTCACGTGGAGAGATTGGCTGCTGCACGTAGTAGCCATATGGATCCAGTTTCTGGTAAGGGTATTGTTGCCTTACTAGTGACATCCCTCATGACTATGGGCATTACCACTATTGGTGTTGCTCAATAGGTTGTGGTGGAGTTTCACTTGGATAATACATTAAAGGTTGGTGCAACTACCTTGGGTTACCTTGGGGATAAGGTAACCATCGGGGTGCTTGCTATTTGTTAAGTCATGGGTTGAGTGCATACATCCCAGACTCTTGTAGATATGAGATTACTGGGCAACATCCCTTAGGATGGTTGTACTGGCATATCTCACATCCACCATCATTCTTTGTATAAGAATCCAAAACCTCTTTGGTGATGGCCATTTTACCCTTACCTTTGTTACATGCATGGTCCATGTCCCTCTTTTTCTTTTTGTCATAGTCACTACCTCGCTCCTTATACTTCTTTACAATTTTAAGAACGGTTTCAAATCTACTATCTAGGGAGTCCCACATTTGGTCTACCTTTGCCGATACCTCTATTGTTAATTTTTGGAGTAGCAAAGTTTTCCTATGCACCATCTCTTCGAGTGGTGACTCTTCCTTCTCCTCATAGAATCTCACTCCCCTTTTTTAGAGGGAAGAATTGCAGTTGTACTCTTGCACACTTTCTCTCTTATGTAGCTCCCCTTCTTCCTTGGCTACTTGCTCTAGTAATCTATGGATCTGATGGGACCTAAGTTCTAATAATCGCCCTTGGGCATATGTTCCAATGGTTCTCCTGGTTTCATGCCTAAGTCCATCTATGAGATGATGTAGTTGATCCTACTATGAATAACCATGGCCCGGGCAACGATGTTAAAGTGCATAATAACAGCCCATGACAGCATCCAAGGCTTCATGATTCCCCTACTTCCATCCTTGGATTTGTTTTCATAGGTTAGACACTCGAGAGTACATTTGGTACTTATCATTAAACAGTTCTAACATCATACTCCACCTCTGAATGGATTTCGGTTCAAAGGACCGGTACCAGCATTTCGCTTCTTTTACTAGTGTCCTTGCGAACAACTTTAGTTTTTTCCACTCGTTTTCTATGTTTTGCATGGCACATGCATCGTGAAATGCTTGTAGGTGATTCTAAGGATCAACGTTGTATCCCCCCTCAAGTTTTGGGATGTTATTCATGTCTAACCTCTTGATCCTGCTATCGTTTTGGTGTCTTTTGGGAATTCTTATAGCCTCCATGATATCTAACATGCTTTGGGTTGCAAGTAGGGGTTCCTCGTGGTCATTTCGTTCATAGCGTCTGTGATTACGCGGTTCCCTAATTTTCCTTCTTTTATGTTGTGATTCTCTCGAGTACCCTTGTCCTCTTTCTTGACTCTCTCATTGAGGTTTCTCACTCTGTTTACCTTTATCCTCATGGTTAGGCTCCTTATGACTGCGTCCTGATACTAAAGGAGAGGATGAATGTGATGATGAAGGTGAATAAGAAGGAGAATCATTTCCATGACGATGTTTCCCACTTTCTCTTCAGTGGTCTCGGCCCCGATCATGATTATGATTAGAATGCCCACCCTTATCGTGTGTTTGTGTTTCCTCGTTGAACAGTTCATGTTTGTGGGGATCAGAACTAGGGTTGTGAACTGTGGAGTGTAGGTTCTGATACACCACCTCCTAGCCATCGTTAGAAGGGGGAACATCAATTGGTGGGGAACCTGTTGAAATTGGTTCACCATCTCCAATTTCGCTTAAAATGTGCAGGACATTATAGGGCCATTTACCATTCAAAGATGTATGATATCTCTCCTATTGCAAGTCCCTTTGACGTTGCGCTTCTGTGGGATGATAGTCCCTTGTGTCATGGTCGCATGCAACATACTCTGCATATAACTATGACATGCCTATTCATGCGAGAGCACGAAGGAGCATGTTGGGGACTGCTTGGTCTAGAGGCAACACTATGTTACCCTTCAAGTTTCTCCAATGCAGTTGCTCATCTTGATGGAGAATAAAGGTAAAGTCAGGTACATACTCATCATGATGAATATATATCACACGGAATTGTTGAGGAACTAGCAGATCTTGGTTACGTGTGTTGTGCCGCCGATTGTCTCTTGTGTTGGTCTTAGGTGGTGAAGTGCTTTTATGTGGAGAAGAAGACATTTTGTCTTATTCAATGTGCGATTTTACCATTGTATTATCTTTTCTTGATTAACCCTAAGGGTTCTTTCTAGCTTCCCAACGATATGAATGATCTCCTATGTTCTACGTAGCGCATAAACAACTAAGTCCTCAGCAACGATGTCAATGATGAGTGGCGAGGTACCGCTACACT
Source organism: Gnetum montanum (assembly GCA_015680685.1). Taxonomy (NCBI): domain Eukaryota; kingdom Viridiplantae; phylum Streptophyta; class Gnetopsida; order Gnetales; family Gnetaceae; genus Gnetum; species Gnetum montanum. Next base: position 92,039 of record MNCI01017563.1, read on the forward strand.
CAACCATATGAATACGAGCATTTCACGTGCGATCCAGTTGAACTCCAAGGACTAAGTGCTTACGCGCCCTAATGGAATACTTAAGGTTAATCAATTTCTGTCCTCCCAAACTTGTATTTTCATAGTTGTATGGTTAAGTAAGCTTTAGGTATATGATTTTTATATCTTTTATCTTTTTAATGTCTTATGCTAATAGGGGAAGGTGAAGAGAACTAAGTGACTAACTTTCATTAACTATTCGCTAACTATGCTCTAATTGTCCTAACACCAGTATCTATTCCCACTTGCCGCACACACCTTGAACCAGTGCAACGCTATTGGGATTACCAAACACTATTCATCACTGGGTTACCAAGCATTGCACACGTGCTCGAAGTAGTCGTACTGAGTGTACTTAACTAGGAGAGTTAAGGGTTGAGAGAGATTAATTAACTAGGAAAGAAATTAAACATTCAACAATAATTAATTCCTATTTAGCTTAGTCCACATGCTACAAGGTTTATCAGAAAGTTTGTCTTTATTGCCATACACAAATGTGTGCTCATGTACAATTTTCTCGAATAAAGATTCATTCAGTTTAAGACTCCTACTGCGGGCACCTGGAAATTATTCTAACTCTGGAATGGTAAAACTACAAGAGTTTAGCTAAGGGTCTAAGTCTAAGTGCCTAAAATAGGGAAAGCCACCTCTTATTTATAGACATTGCGGTAGGCTGCAATATCACATATCACTTACCTTGCATTTATTGTAGGTATGTGATCACTTATTGTAGGCATGTTATCATGCATGATGGGCATACATACATCATTATACATAGTGTGTGTGAAAAATTGTAAGTAAATTTCTATAATAATAGTTAAAATTCATAAAGAAGAAGAGTTGAACCTTTAAGCTCTTCTTTATTATTTTAAGTTCATATGAGTATCCTATTTAGTTGCCACCCCTACCTACTAGTGGTTCAACTAAGATCAAGGAACATGTAAACATAGGTGAATACCATTGGGGGGGTGTTGGAACCCTAAAATAATTGCAATATAGGTACACCCAAAGATATGTGGTTGAATTAGAACTTTATAACTTAGCATTGACCAATAAAATCAAACCCATGACTTGAAGCTTTCAAATCAAGAGTTTAGATGAACACCATCATCATGATAGTCATTGTACCTGCATCCGCCAACACAATGTATTTAGTATAAGTTAATGCAATAAAACATGATATGATTTTCTTTGTCGAGATGTTGGAATCTTAAATGCCCAAGACATATAGTCATACCAACTTTATAATTCATCATTACCCACTAGTATCGAACCCATAACTTGAAGCTTCAAATTCAAGAGTCTTGCCAATAGGCTAACACCTTATTGTTAATGCAATCATGTTTAAATTATTAAAGTGTTTAACAACATTTCTAGGATGCTACTATTCAAAATTTATTATTGTGATTCATCTCTTTATATGAACTCCACAACATGTCCTAAGCATACACTTATCTAATGTGGTAAAACTCTTGATTTAGAAGCTCCAAGTTATGGGTTTGATTTTGATGAGCAATGTTGAGTTATAAAGTTCTAATTTGACTATATGTATTAGAGGTAAATATTGTTAAATAAGGTATAGGTTCCAACTTTGCCTTCCCCAAAAATTACACTAATCTAATAATTTATTTTGGATCTTCTAAATCTTCAATATACAAAGACTTGTGAGTGGTTGAATTTTAAATTTTTTATTTGATAACTAATAAAATTTTTTACTAGTTCTATGAACACTTGGGAGTGACCTCATGCTTAACCCTACATGAAGCTAACAAAAACATAAACTATTTCATCATCAATTTGTAAAATGGTGACAACACTTTCTTTGGAAGAGGTCAGCATCTTTCTACTATTAAAATTCTATATTTGTTTTGGAAGTCTTTTTCACCATAGCCTTCTACTAGAATAAAGATTATAATTCCTTAGAACTATCATATTCTTTGTCCTTGTTGTAAGTAAGAACAATGAGATGTTAGCCTACTGGTAAGACTNTCTTGTTGTAAGTAAGAACAATGAGATGTTAGCCTACTGGTAAGACTCTTAATTTGAAAGTTCTAAGTCCTAAGTTCGATTTTGGTGGGTAATGTTGAGTTATAAAGTTCTAATTAAACTATATATCTTGGGGTGTACCTATATTTGAGGGTTCCAACACCCCCCTTTTGTAAGTGAGAAAAATGTTTCCTACATCATTTCTAAAAATAACCACTTCATATCTCACCTTACTTCCCTTCTTCACATGTAATGAAATATATTCATTTAGCTTGCTTTAATTGCACATACTCAATAGTGGGGATGGAAACTTTTCAAGATTTGAGAGTTCTAACAATCTTTGGGTTGTCAGCTTAGGAAGGACACCAGAGGAATAAAAAGATCAATACTCCATTAGAACATCTTAACATGTTAAATTGTGTTGCTATTAATAATCCATTGAAATCAAATTTCCAATTGTCAAAAAGGAATGAAGCTCAAACTAAGGATGAAGTTCAAGCTTGGTCATCCATTCCTTATACTTTTGTTGTAGGAAGTCTAATGTATGTAATGGTCTACACTAAACTTGACATTACCTATGAAGTGGGAGTGGTATCTCAATTCATGAGTAATCCTCAAAAGTAACATTGAGAAGCTATCAAATAGATACTATAATACTTGAAAGCTACAATGCAATATTTCTTATGTTTTGGTAGTTCTTAACTATACCTTAATGGTTATGTTGAAGTGGATTATGCTAGTTGCAAAGATACATGTAGATCTACTGCAAGTTATGTGTTCACTCTTAGTGGTGGAGCTGTAAGTTGGGTGTTCCATCTTCAATCTCATGTGGCTCTGTCTACTACTAAGGTTGAGAATGTTGCTCTTAGCAAAGGAGCAAAAAGGATGTTATGGTTGAAAAACATGTTATATTAGCTTGAGCACAATTAACAAAAGTATACCTTATACTGTGATAGTGAGAGTACCTTGTTCTTATGTAGGAATGCAATGTACCATGCTTGAAACAAGGATATTGATGTGTGATATTAGTTTGTTTGAGAGTTTGTTGAAACTAGAAAGCTTGATGTATTGAAGATATCCACTTAGTTAGATGCTACAGATTTCTTGACAAAGGTAGTGGTTGGGTTCAAACATTCAGATTATTGCAAAGGCATTAGCATAGTTTCTTGATGGAATTGACTTTGGATAGTAGTGCATATCTTGAAGCAAATTTGTCTTCAAGTGGGATAATTTTGGCCGTGAAGACAAATTTAGAAAAGAATATTTTAAAATAGACAAAAACTATGGCTTATTTTCTTTTCTAGTTATGTTTTTAACGGTTGTTTATATTCTTTAATTATAATGGCTTATAATAGTCATTGTTAAAAAAATGTTCGTCTAAAGAAGTTGGAATTTTCCATAATTTTATGACTAGTTCATTCATATATAAAGGGTCTTGGGTTCTTGGTTTTTTGTGTGGGTGTTTTGTTGCTCAAGCAAGGAGAAAGAGGATTCTTCTCTAAAGCTTTGTTTATATCATTGTTATTCTTTTCTAGAGATTAATACACTATGCACTTTCTCATGAATATTTATCTTCATACAAAAGCTTTTACCACATAAATCCTGTAGCCATGTAAAAAACAGAATCAACAATAATAGCATAGTGGGTGGAAGGAAAGCAAATAAGTCAATAACTAAGGTAAATGAAATGGACTTGTCTTACCGGACAAGAAATTTTTTTTCCCTGCCTTTTGCAAACCCTCATGATAGATAGACAGGAAGATAGAAACAAATGTGTATAGCAATGCAACCGAGCAAAATACAGAGTAGAGAGACATAAATTTTATTACTCTGACGGGTAACTGTCTATGGCAGGCTCTTCTTCTGGGTCCTCCTGACACGTTTCTCCTTACCATGTGATTTAGTTCTACATTGTATAATACATGCATTCATACCATGTCATGACTTATTTTAAACCTCGGCAAATGGATTTATTCAAAACCATTTTTCTCCGTAAATAACAGGAAACATCGATTCATTCAAAGCCCTTCTTTTTGCTATGGAATACGAAAACAGCTGCTCAAATCCCCACTTGATTCAATTGCAATGTTTTATACTTCAACCAACAGTTACATTATTGGGTTTCTGAACAATTCAGGTCATATAATTGTTTCAGTTTCAAATAAAAATTTTATGGATTTTTGGCTGCCCTTTTACTTGCATATGTTTATGAATCACTCCCATGGAGAAAAGAGGGAGGCTGGTACACCTGCCCTTTTACTTGCATATGTTTATGAATCACTCCCATGGAGAAAAGAGGGAGGCTGGTACACCTGTCATTCCTTGTATGTAAAAGTTGAAGCCCAAAATTTGAGTCTTGGATTCAACAGCAAGCAAGTTCCTGCATTCAAAGACTCCAAAACAAAACTCCTTTGAAATTTAATGGTAAAGTTGCTTTTCAAAAATTATAGTTGGCATAGAAGCAAATGTTTTGTTATTAAAATGGAACCGAGCTTTATTGCTTTGAAGACCCATAGGATCTACCACTCTTAGATTTTATTTTACTAGTAATTATCAAATGCTTTTAAATATGAAATTCTGTTCCTATGTTCCAAAATTAAGTACAAAAGTTGCAATTATCAGGTATAGTTGTTAGGTAGTTACATGTGTTTCTTTCTTGTGCTATGCTATGACCAGCCATTTAAAACAACATTATAATGTTATAACAAAAAGCTTGTATGATTTATTTTTTATGCCTCCATTTGTACTTGGTCAATTTGTGGAGTCTATCTTTATTTTTCATGAAAATGTAACATATATCCAATAGATTCTATGAGTCTTTAGATGTAATAAAACTTCAATTGATTTCATTTCATTATTATTAAAAAGTATTGGCCTTATACAAAGGGTCATGACATGGTAGGTATAAATACAATACAAAAGTAAACTTAAAAAGGAAATGACTTGGCTTAGGAAAAAGAATAAAGTGTACACTACTCCCTTCTACTAAGGTTGGAAATATATGATAAAGTAAAGTTACTCGTAGATGAGGGTGATGCTATATGGTCTATTTTTTTTAAAAAAAATGGTATAAAATAACTTGATACAAGTAGAGTATGGCTACTTTCTTATATATATACATTGTTAGACCAAATTTGAAAATCCAACCCTACCTTTAATGCAAGAGTGATTAAAAAGGGAGAGAGAACCTAAGCACCTCAATATATAGTTAATGGATACTCAAAATTGGCAAAGAATGAGAGAGACCAACCAAAGTAAAAATAGGAAAGATGCCATATGAAAGTAAAAAGCTAGTAGGCCATGAGGATAGCCCATATAAGGGTGGTTTATATATAGCCACAAGCACTTCATGAGGGTGGCCTAAATTGCAATGTCAATCCTACTTTTATTGTTTATAGGGTTTTAAATTTATATATATATATATATTATTTTGTTTAGAAAATTTAATATTAGTAATCTAATTGCATGTTGATAGGAATGCTGCAAGCATAAGCATATGTGTATTGATTTGTGAAAGGCAAATTATTAAAAATGCATAACAATCATTTTGAAAAATCTAACATTGTTTAAAACAATATGCAATTTATTTAAAATGAACAATAACCATTTTGAAAAATTTAATAATGTTTTGTGATCTGCTTTACACTTGAGCCAATTGACACTTGAAAAACTTCTTTTATCTTTTATGGTTAAAATTTGAAATATTCAAATATTTTTTAAAAATAATAAACATGAAATTAGGTGAGCAAATTTTAAGAAACTTTTAAAAAAATTAGTGAAGCTTCTATAAATAAAGAATACTTCAACCCTTGGCAGTTTGGCACTTGTCCATGGAAATGGATATACTTTCTAATATCACTATAAGCTTATTCATTCGTTTTTTTACCATATATATTATTTTTTCTTAATCATAACATCTAATAATAAACTTTTAAATATACTATTAACTTAAACTATAAAATTAAAGTAAAAGGAACATTAGAATTATTATTAAACCGGCATAGAACTCTCATATCTATCATTCAAATCAGCTATAGGTTAAGATAAAATTTAAGTATTGTTAAATTGATAATGAAAAATTAATTTTTTAAAAAAAAGATGATTTTTTAAAAATCTGATTTTTGAATTAAAAATTTTCATGGCATGCATGTCACCTCAGCTGCGTACAGTGCCATGGCGTGGTCGCTGTTGCTTGATTCGCCGTTTGAGCTGTTGCATGATTCACCGTTTTAGCTGTTGTCAACTGTGTCATTTTATGAGTTTTGCTGAAGGTGAGTTTTCTTTAAGGAAAATTTGAAAATTTGCAGACTTGTTATCATGAAGATCATGAAATGCAGATATGATGATAATTATACGAACACATGCATACATGGTCTGGTCTGGTCTGTGGCTTTGGACTACGTGTCCATTTGCAGTGTCAACATTGCATACCAACCCAAAAAGTACGGCTTAGCATTATTGAGCCATTTTGGTTGTATTCATAGGGCCCCTTTTGGAAAGTCTGTTCGGGTAGCCCTTTTTTGAAAAGTCTGTGCAACCGTCCAAACTTGTTTCACGTGAATATTTTGATCTATTATCTTATATTCTAACCCCCACCACCCTAACAAAAGAAAACATTGTGTTAATAGGGCCTTGTCTATGCATGATATGATGTGTTGATGAGGCCTTGTGAAGGAGACCATGTTGACGAGGCCTCATTGATGTAGCCAACAAAACTATGACTCATCAGCATGCCACATGAAAAGAGATAATACCTTGGAGCATGTTGGAAGAAGCTACTTTTGGCCAAAAATATCTACTCAATTCTCTAAATTTGTGAAGGAAATCTTGACATGTCAAAAATTCAAAAGTAAAAAGGTAAGTGATGATCATTAGTTATCATTGCCTATCCCTTAATTACCATGGGAGAGTGTGCTAATAAATTTAATTGGATTAATTACAAATCAAAAAGTGGAGATTATTCAATCTTTGTTATGTTGGATAGGTTTACCAAAATTACATATTTTATTTCTTGAAATAACGTAACTAATTCTTTCCATGTTGCAAATTTTTTGTTGTAGCAAGTTTTTCATTGGCATGATATTCCATTGTCTATTGTGAATAACAGAGATTCAAAATTCACCAATCACTTTTGAAGATCATTGTGAATGATTTTGGGAATCAAGCTAAACTTCTCAAGTGTCTATCATTCTCAATCTAATGGGTAACCTAAAGTTTTGAATAAATTATTTTTGAAAATCTTAAGGTGTTTGTGTGATGATAAACCAAATAGGTGGGAGAATTTATTACTTTATGCTAAATTCTCTTACAATAATTCATTTTATTTTAACATTGAAAAAAGTTATTTTGAGGTAAATTATCAGTTTAGTCTTAGAATGTTAGATTGTGTAAAGTATTTTAATGGGAAGGCACAATTGAGTATTGAATTTGTGCAAGAAATGAAGGAATTGCATGCCTAAGTGAGAGAAACATTCGTCAAGAAGGTAGAAAAAGTGTCTCAAAGAAAATAATGAGGGCATGATGAGATCCACTTATACATGAAGAGATTGATGAGAATTAATTTCTCCAAACTAAAAGCTATGAAGATATGACCTTTAAAAATCAAGGCAAAAATTAATGATAATGCTCTTGATAGATTCATGCTTGATGATGTTGACATGGCTTTTATGTTTAGTGTTGCAAACTTCATCCATTATCATGAGTCAACTAATGATCAAACATTAGAAGGTAGCATGGAGGTGGTGAAGGTTGTCATTGTTGTCCTAAGGTCTTCAAGGAAGAGGAAGTAATTGTCTTGAAGAAGAGAGAAGCTTCAAGCTCCTAGGGGATAAATAAATCTAAGTACCTAATCATTTAGCAGGATTAAAATCCTAAAAATGTTGTGTGAATCCATGGAACCTAATTGTTCAAGTAGGGTATGTCACTACCTCAACTTCTTTGTTTACATGAATTTAGTTTTTCAAGGGTGGAAGAGTTGGTGTAGAAACACTTCTCATTCCTATAGTATCTTTTCCTATATTTCTGTTATCTAGAGGTCTTAGGGAATTTCTCCCTTAAGTTTCATATTTATCAGGATTTAAATCGTTACATTTTGTGATCTGAATCTCAACTATGAGAAAAGTATAGCTCCTACTTCATCATAGTCTTGAGTTGTGAGATCTACTTGCACTAGCTTACAATGAGTCAAAACTTGGTTTTTCTTACAATTTTAAGCATAGAACTTTGAGGATAGTGTGACTCACAAGGGGTCATAGTCTACCTAGAATGTTAACAAGGATTGCTATTTATAATCACATGTACTAATAATGAGGTTTTGTTTCGAGTTTTCACAAAATAGTGGATTGTAAGGCATTGTAGATAATAGTTTCTTACATTGAGAACTACCTTGATTGGGGTTTTTTTGGCTTTAACAAATTGCAAGAGGTGTAACTCATACAAAGTCACAATCATCATGAAACTGCAAGGAGGTGCAATTCGTAGTTGTTTGCAATTGGTTATCACACAAGTTTTTAAAAAGTGCTTTTAACATGGAAAGTTTGGGATTTCAAAATAAAGCCTAGAAAAGATGAAAGCCATGAACAATTAAGGGTCTTTCAACTAATTTATTGATTGCATTTTTTTTATCAAAGGCTCTTTTCATTAATGAATTGTTTGTTATGCTTAACCACTTTATTTAAATTATTTTTAATTTCTATGAAATAATATAATATTGATCTAATAGATTCTTTTTACTCTACAGAGTTGATGAAATCTTCAGCCTTAGTTCACTTTTAAAAAAACACAAGTGAACCTAAAAAGCCAACATCAACAGGAAAGGCTTGAAGCCTTGAAAACGTAAAAGAGGTAAAAGGCCATTGATAATGAAAACTAAATTTTAAAAAATACATGTATGAACTTGGAATTAAGACTCAATCAATTTTTCCATAAAAAAAGCTTGGGATGGCATTAGACAAAGATTATAAAGTGTCACTTAATTTTGTCTCTAGACTTCTACCTATAAATGGTAAAAAAAAAATCATTCAAGAATGAATGGTAAAAGTTCACTACAAATTGGGTAAAAAAGGAATACTTAGAGTACATTGTTGCAAAGATTGGTTTTGAGGCATACGGTACAAGTCAATGATGGTGTAGGACATGATTAAGGATTGCACCATGTTAGAGTAACCTTCAATTTTGATGGCACCCAGCTTACTAAGGCTGCAAAGGTTATTAAGGTGAGGGACAAATTGTATAAACTCCAAACTGAAAAAACCTGAACATAGCTCAAAGGTTACAAAGTGATCCCAGTCATTTGTAACCAAAAAACAAAGGCAAATGGCCCCGGAACTATTGCTAATAAAGTTAGATCAAACTATTAACATTGCACTTCTCAATGGAACTTAATACTATTTTCAAAGCCTACCACGCCAACATTAAAGTTGTACTAACTTAGTAATACCGCACTTCATACCATAATCAAACTCACCACGCCAACATTAAAGTTGTACTAACTTAGTAATACCGCACTTCATACCATAATCAAACTCACTATAACTTATGTTTTGATACTAAGTATCTAATCTATATTGCGATATAACAAAAAATAATCTGAAGAGGAGGATCTTGCAAACCTTCTGAAGGTATTACATGGTACAGTCATCGTTAAAGATACATAATGGAAACCAACAAGCTGATTTAGGTAACAAAACTTAAAGATACTCATACCAGTTCCAAATTTGATAAGAAAAAAAGCATTCCCAGAAAACATTCGGGCACATTCGGGCCATGGCGTTACTGTTGCTTGATTATTAATTGCAGTTTGGGTTCCTCCCCTTCATGATTCATGAAAGCCTCTGCTTCTGTCCTGTTCTCAGTTCTACGTCAAATAATAGCTCTCGTTGGGGCCTGTGTCTGCCTTTTGCTAGGCATCTTCTAGAAACGGAGATGAGGTGGGTGTTGGAATTTTAAAAAAGAAAATTTTGAAAATATGCATGAGTTATTATCATGTGTCAAGCACATGCATATATATGGTCTGCGTTGGTCTACGTTACGTATCAATTTGCACCACAGAAATTGCATGTCAGCTGGAAAAAGTAGGTATCAATTTGCACCAGAGAAATTGCATGTCAGCTGGAAAAAGTAGGGATTAGAATTCGTGAGCCTTTATGCTTGTCAGCTGGGAAAAAGTAGGGATTAGAATTCGTGAGCCTTTATGCTCATATTCATGGGCGTTAGAAGTTGCATGGCAGCTGGATAGTAGGGATTCCGATTCATAAGCCTTTTTGGTTGTATTTGATAAATTACGGAGTGCAAACACCAGTTGAGTCAACATGACTTTTATAATAAATCTTATTTTTACAGAAAAATTAATAGATTTAGGTATCTTTTTTAGGACTTTTAAATATAACTCAGTCTAACTTGCCTATTTATTGTGATTCTTGAAACATGTGGATCCAAGGTAGAGTCAGAATTCATGTGGATCCAACTTGCCCCTGTAAACACTGATTCATGTGTTCCTGTAAAGTCAGAATTCATGAGCTTTTCTGGTTCTTTTCATACTGGTTTCCCAAATTTGCATTATTAAAATCTGTCCAACAAATCTTTTTGGGTCCACGGACTTGATTCAGTTTTGATATGGTTTCATGCAATATGAGAAATTCGTTTTCATGTAGGGTCAGAAGTCACGAGCATTTCTGATTCTTTTCTTATTCGTTTCCCATATTTGCATTATTAAAATCTGTCCAGTAAATCCGTTTGGGTCCACGGACTTATTCAGTTTCAATATAGTTCCATGCAATAAGACAAATTCTTCTAAAGAAGATATGAGTTCTGGTCCGTTGCATTGAATTTACATAAAGATGGTCAACAAATCATATCTCTTCAGCATCACCTTATCACTTCAGAATCGCCTTCTTGGATACTGTCTTTGCAATGTTTTTCAGGCTTGTATAAAAAGCTCTATTTTCTCTGCAGCCTACATCGTAGAACCTCTGCAGCGGGTGTGCAGCCTTATAATATATGCTCTGAAGGGAAAAAATTTAACTATCAATAGTAGTTGGGAGGATGTGGCAATAAAAAGTTTTGTTGAAAATCAACATTTGTACCAGAGAAAGGTACAACAGTATATGCTGTAACATATTGTCCAAACATTTTTGACATTTGTTATACCCCTCTTGTCAACAAAAGATTTAATCTTTAGGTAGATAGTAATCTTTTTATATAAGGAAAAAATTTTCTTGCATACTATCTATTTCAATTCACCAATACTTGATCTACTAAAAAACATTTTTTATTGTTAGTTGATCATTTTTGCATTGACATCAACTTGATTTTTTGTCTACTTAACTTTAGATTGTCTTTTTGTTTTTTGTTTTAATCTTCACTTTCAACATGGTTTTCGTTTCCCTCATTATCTATATTAAACAAATGTCCTTCACAATGACAAAAATTACAAGATTTAGAAAGATTGTAATATGTATATGTTTTTTCACCAACTTATAATAACAAATCCTTTTTACATTTAAGAAGATTTATTTTAGCAAACAAAAATATCTCCAAAAATCATATGGTATAGAAATAGATTACATATGTTTGATGAGACTAACAATACCCATACTTTCCTTCTTAGCTTTCTAGAAAATCAACAAAACATTAAAGAGCTTGACAAAACATAGATCCTTAGAATATTCTTCAAATTGAATATCAAAATCTAGAGCCCACTTACGAATAATTAACACTATATACTAATGTATAAAAGTCCCTATATCTAGGACACATTGCACCATCAAAGTATTGCCTAGCTCAACCAGCAAGAGAAAATGAAAATAATACTTGGCATGAATGACTTGAATGTTGTTTTTTTTTTTTTTTGCATTACATCATTTAACTACAAAGTAGAGGATCCAAAATTTAAATAAACACATATTGTGAAATAAGATTAGATATGAGTGACTTGTATACATCATCAAAGAGTATAAATTAGGTGTCTTAGTTGCATCAACATCACTTAATAAAGATTTCTACAATTTTTTCTTGCTAGCTTGTAAATTGACATTCTTAATATCAATAGAGATTTCTACATTGATAAAAGAAGCAAAATTTTTTTTCTTAGTTAAAAAATTAGAGGTAATTTGGAATTATCCATAGGGAAATTTTAAAGAGATCAAATCTACTAGAGAAAAATTAGATATCATTATTATCAAAATTAACATCCTAGTATTAACTAAACAAAATGCATTGGCTACATGAGTTCATTTTTGTCATTTGTTTTTATTAGAAGCTATATCTTTGTTTATTTGTAGTTTCTTAAAATCATCTTCAAATTTTTTATCCCATGTTTTTTAGGTATCCCTTTTGCATACTTTTCTAGAATAGTGATCTAGAAAAATTAACTTTGTATGAGAAACATCAGATTTGCCAAAAAAAGAAAATGAAGTAACTAAAATTCATTAGAAATAAGGTTGATAGATTGAATCTATTAACAAACTAATAAACCCCCACTTTATACTAACAAACTAACAATAACTTCCTCTAACATAGCAGTCCACTCATCCCCCAAACTAAAGACCTTTCTTCTATACTAAAAAACTAACAACACCTCCTTTCCTTTCTTCCACAACATTTATTCTAGCAAACTTACCCTTAAACCTTTGATGTATGCCCCTTACATCCAAATATATAACTAATGACAATCAAATGTTAGCCTATTGGTAAGACTTTTAGATTGAAAGCTCCAAGTTATGAGTATGATTCTAGTGAGTAATGCTAAGTTATAAAGTTCTATATAGACTATATATCTTAGGGTGTTCATATGTTTCAATTATCTTATATTCTAACCCCCACCACCCTAACAAAAAATTAATAAGCCTTGTATCCTACCTCTAAACAAATAACCCCCCATACCCTAATTACCCTCTTTATATCAACCATCCAATATATTGCATATCCCCTATAATCTACAAGTTTAGTGATTTTCTCTTGCAATTTTGTCATGATATAAGATTTGATTCAAGTATGTTCCATTTAAAAACATAGAAAGAAACATTAGCATGAACATATAACTAATAAATAATAAAATAAATAAATAAATAGCCAAATATCCAAACAAAATTCCACCATAACCCAACCCAAATTTTAGGAGGCTAGCACCTACTCTTAGTTTGAAATATGATTAGTTGAGAGATTTACTCATTGTGTATAACAAGATTTTATTCAGAAGAACCCCAAACCAAAAAAATGCAAATGCCTATAAATATATAATTCAAGGTTGGCTAAGAATCTCTACCTTGATTTCTATAATTCACCATGTGGTGCTTCTAGTTAATCCCTCCTTGTTTTTGAGTGCGTTATGAGCCACATTTAAGAAGGCTTTTCTCTTGTAGATAGTAAAGGGTTTCAAACCTCTTAGTGTTCCTTTAAAATCAACTAGATCTCTCTCTTTGTGCTAGCTTCAATGAACCAAACATACTTACTAGAAAAGTCAATCTGCATAAGCATAAACAAAATATGTATCATAAAAAATTAATAAATATTAGTATTGACTTATAATCAAACAAACCAAACCCATAGTGATGGAGGAATATAAATCTAATGAATTATATGTGATTCTTTCTAAAGTGAATTCCAAAGCCAACAATCAAATTCTTTATTAGTTTTAAATACCAACTAATAGATTTCAATCAAAATTACAGGTTTCTAGATTAGTTCTCAAATTAGGTTTTATGTGCTAGATTTCCTTCCTTCTATCTTAATTTTGGTTGAAAAAGTGATGAGTGTGAGGTACCCAACCATACGAATACGAGCGTTACACATGCAATTTAATCGAACTCCACACACTAAGTGCCTACACGCCTTATGGAACACCTAAGATTAATCATTCGTTGTCTTTCCAGACTTACTTGTATTTGTAACAGTTGTATGGTTAAGTAAGTCTGAGGTATGTGATTTTTATATCTTTTATGTTTAATCTCCTATGCTAATGAGGTAAAGGGTGAAGAGACTAAGTAACTAACTTTAACTAACTAAGTTCTAATACCTAGCATCAATATCTTTTCCCACTTACCATTCACTCCCTGAGCCAATGCAACCTTCTGGGATTACCAAACACTATTCGTTGCTAGGATTACCAAGCATAACGCACGTACTCGAAGAGGTCGTACTGAATGCACTTAACTATGACAGAAGGGTTGAGAGAGATTTAATTAACTAATAAAGCATTTAAATAATGAAAAATAAATAACAATAATTAAAGTCCTATTTAGCTTAGTCCGTGCACTGCAAACTTTATCCAAAAGTTCATCTTTATTTTCGTACACAAACTTGTGCTCAGGTACAATATTTTCTCAAATAAAGATCCGTTCAATTTGGGACTCCTACTGCGGGCACATGGAAATTACTCTAACTCTGGAATGAAAAAACTGCAAGAGTTTGGCTACTGTCTACATCTAGATGGAGAAACAAGGGAGAGCCACCTCTTATTTGTAGACTTGGCGGCACGCTGCAATATTGTGTACGCGATATACCAAGGGAACATGTAATATCGTGTACACAATATCGCAGGGGATGCGATATCGTGTAAGCAATATCGCAGGGGATGCGATATCGTGTACGCAATATCACATGGGATGCGATGCAGATATCGCATCCCATCATACCCCCATGACTGAATAAAAACTCGTCCTCGAGTTCCTTACAAAATATTGGGAAGGTATGGGATTATTGACTTGAATGGAACTAATGGTGAATGGGATGACATGTGAATGGATCATCATTACAGAATATGACAAAACTAGTGTTCACAACAACAAGAGTGAACACCTTATACATTTGACATCAGGCCTTATTTGGCAGCTAAGAGAGAAGAGAGAAGAAGTCTGCTGCTGCCAACGCCAAGATTGCGACTTTCGTTGTCTATCGATAAGCGCGCCATTGATCTTGCTGCTTGCATAACTACTTTAGCACTAATCCATTCCAAGTGTTCTCTCTAGATCCAATCCATTGTTGTATGATTGCCATTTGCACACAAAACACAGTCTTTATATTAGCAAGGGTAAATGAATCACAATGTAGTTGATACCTTGCTTCGGAAAAGGTCCATTGGCTGGGTTGTGGTATGGCTAATATGGATCTAGAGATATATAATAGTGGTGACTACCAAATGTGTAGGGGTTAGAAGAAAATCGAAAAAATTGGGTCAGGACCCCCATGACTAAGAGCGAACCTCTGGTAGTGATAGAATGGAGAAAGAAAAAGAACAAGAAAAATGGAGAAAAAGGGACAACTATAATGTCGATGTAATGAATGTCAAGATGGAAATGAACAGAATAAAGTGTATTGTAAAAATGTTAAGGAAAAAAATTTAACTGGTGTACCAAATAGGAATGTGAGTAGATCCTACCCAAAGCAGGCTCATGCCCTAAATGCCCTGACAAACCCACATTCAAAGAGTCCATAGGCTCTAGGAATGTTATCTAGAATAAGAGTTAAAGTCTTAACCACAAGAATTTACTAGAAAGAAA
>MNCI01017574.1:0-30185 GCA_015680685.1 Gnetum montanum
AGCTTATCTGAAGGCAAGATCTTGTGGAGCTCCAAAGGAATGCCCATTTATGGCTTGGCTATCCGATGAGTTTTCCTTTCTCACTTGGGGTTTGGATATTGAGTCCAATGTTTGGGGCCAATATCAAGATTGCTCCAAAGATGAAGAAAAAGATGAAGAGCCACCAACTCATGGAAATTCATCATGGGTATGGGTAGAAGCTTTGGCTACCCAAGAAGAAAATGGAGTTGATGAAGAAGAACAACAAAACTCCTCCCAAAGAGAAAATGAAGAAAAGTTTGAGGAGAAAGCTTCATCAAATCATTGTGAGAGCTCCACCAAACAAGAAGATAACAAGACCGCCTACATTACATCAGAAATCTCATATGAAGAGGTGAAGGAGATGAGGGTTCCCACTAGAGTAACCCTCACAATTCAGTTTCCATCCCAAAGATAGTCCATTGAAGGACTTGATAATGTATAGTTGTATGTACGGTTTGATTTTTTTTAGGAATGAGGTTTTTGTCCCATCTCACCCTATGTTAAATGGGAATTTTCCTCGAAAAAGATTTCTCTTGAATGTAAAAACTCAATGAAAATTTTAGTATGTTTTAGCTTGGGATGAAGATTACATAAGTTTCTTTAAGTTTTTGGGGGCAGAAATGTTGTCACATTTAGCCATTCCATGGAGCAGTAAAAGTAGATATTCAAAGGGGGTGATATTGAACATGATAAAAATATGCAAATGATATTAATTTCACTCTAATGATCATCACAAGATTTGGTCATCTTGATATAAAGATTTTATGCCAGAAATAGAAGACAAGATTGGTTGCTAATGATAAAAATTAAGTGGGACTTCACTTAATTCACTATCATTCTCAGCAGGAATGTAGCCAATATTAGCAAAAACACAGGTTGATTTTGGAGAAGAATTTAGATTAAGTTATGCTAAAATCAGGAGGGTCTGCACATATGGTTTTCATTGTTGCCATAAACAAAAACGTACCACAGGTAATGGCTGTTACTGTACAGCAATTTTCAGATCCAAAAGCATTAAAACAGAGTTCAGCAATTGTCCTAAACATGCATCTTATGGATGCAAAAAAATATTCCAAAAACCATTGGAAGCAGCACATCCAATTCAAAGACCATGCTGCAGAGAGAAATGGATGACTTTGCATACAGGGCCTGATCACAAATGCATCAGGGATGAATAATGAATGATGAAATTTTCTGAAGTATGGGAGCCAAGAAAACAGAGGAGATGAACCCTGTGTGAAGGAGAAGCAGTTACAGAATATTGCCAGGAACAGAGACAAATATAAAGAGAAAAAAAATGCAGTAATACTTGTTGTTGCCATAAGAAAACCCGCTATATTCAGCCTGGAATTTCGACAAACACTTGCTACAAAGGGTTTCTTTATTTTGTTTCTGCAAATTTTTGGCCAAGGAAGTACAGTAAATAAGTAAAACAGGAGCACAATGTCAGCCGGTTGCTATGCCCATGCCGGCAATCTGGGGGCGGTTATCCGCAAACTACCGAGCAAGACACGGATGTGATCAACTTGGACGCTGCCCACGAATAGGGGCAAAACACCATGGCAGAGGGTTCCCAAATCCAAGTTATTGTACCATTGAAATGAGTAACTGATGCCGAGCTCCACAAGAAACTGTTCAAACCACAATCTTGTTTCGGGTTAAATCGATGACGCAGCTAGGGCGAGGCGTGGAAGACGCAAGAATGGCAGCAACGAAGCAGCAGCAAAGCGTTTCGGCAACGGCAGCAACAAACCAACGGTGGAGCAGTTCGGTAGCGAAGCAGCGGAACAGAAATCGCGGATGGGCACACACAGGAGGAGCGGGCAGAGTATCGCGATTAACCACGTTACCAAAAACTTTATTCTTTTGCAAAGTATTTTCCCTATTTACAAGTGAACGTATCAGCTATCCTTTGGAATCCACGATATTTCTAAAAGAAGTAATAATAATAAGAAATAAATATAAAATAAAAGAAGCAATGGCAAAGCATAAGCCTCAAAAAAATAATAATTATTAATATTTGAATCCTATTCAACGCCCAAAAGACCAAATTCTTGTATCATGTATAAACACTTTTCAAGTTGCAAATTTTTTATAATCATTTAAAAATTGTTGTAACTTTCTCCTAGCTTGTTGGGAAAGTAACCTTCTAATTGGTGAGACAGGTTACTTAAGAGAAAGGTTAGGAGAGATATTTTTTAGGATATTTAGGAGTTGCAATTTCTTTATACAACATTTTAAAAAAAATCTTAACATCTCATTTGAAAGAAAATGATAAACATGTATGGGGCACTAAATTTTGTACCCCTATATTTTTAAGATTGTATCACCAAAGCCACTTGTCAACTTCCTCACCCTTTTTTTTGGTTAAAACCACCCAATATTGTTGTAACTTACCTACCTTGTTGGGCAAGTAACTTCCTAACTTGTTGGGCAAGAAATTTCTTAATTGGTTGCCAAAGTGACTTGAGAGAAAAGTTAGGTGAATGTGTAACTTCCCTACCTACCTTGGACCCCTATAAAAAGGCTTCAAGTATCAAAAGGAAAATACATCAAAAAGGAGCATCATCATCACACTTGGAAGATTTGTAAAGAAGATGGTTCGCAAGATGGCTTGCTAGAATAAAGATTTCAGTCTCTTTGTTATGGTCCTGTGAGTTATGCATTTCATTTTTGTTTTGTTTAAATTGCCTAGCTAGTGGTTTAGATAGTATCATCCTTGGCAAGTAATTTTGGGATTTTTAGATTGCTCTTGTTGTTCTTGTTGCCCGATAAAAATTTCTATTAAAATTTGCCATAGAAACGCTAGTGATTAAAGGCCTTGAGAGCATTTTAGTAGTAAATTTTGTTATTGTGCAACGTTTGGGAACTGCTATTGGGTTGTTGTAAGAGAGCCTCTGTTTGTAGTCACGCCGTGGAACAATTTGGTAGTTGAGAGGGTTCAGAAAATCTTTGGTATTTTGATTGGACCAGAATAGCTTCTTTTTATCTTTAAAGTGATTTTCCATGTTATTTCAATTAGAAATTGTCAAGTCTTTCAAAGGTTCTGTTTGAATGCAATCGTTGACATCTATTATCTAGCCAAAATGGAGTCTCGTACGTGGTAGTTTACGCAGCAGTTTTTGGTAGCATTGTAGGACTGTCTTGAAGAAATTGCTTGTTTGAGCCTTGGGAGTTTGAACAATTGATAGATATTGAATTTGGAATAGATTTATTGTGAAGTGTTTACTCATGTCATTTTACCTTGTTTAAATATTTGAGGTCCACACAAATCTGCTTTCTTTTCTTTTCTGTCTATTTCCTTTGAATCTTGCTCTATTTCTAGTTTTCTTGTGGAATTATATCTCTCTCTCTGGGGAAAATTAGGAGTAGATTTGCNTTCTGAATTGACCTTATCTAATTGATGACCTAGGATGGCCTTGATTGCATTAGATTTGCATGTGTTTATGACATTTTAACATTATTTATTCACTTTTACCTAGGTGCAACTTAATATTATTTTGGTTGATATGCAAGATCAAAGTATGAATACCTGGGAGAAAATTAGTTTGCCTTTATGTCTACATGGGCCTCATAGTGATATTAAATAGTGTATTAACCTTGATTGCCTAGATCTTGAACTTGAGAGTTTTGTAGACCACATATCCTCAATAGAGAAACCTCTTGAATGGCATAAAACCCTAGTCAAAACTCTTGACTTAGAAGCAGGAGACATAACAAAAGATCCTCTAGTTGAGATTCCTATCACATCACATAGTTGTAAGGAGAAAATGCTTGAACTAAGTTCTTTGTTAGAGCCTCAATGTACCCAAGACATCACTAAAGTCTCAAAAAATAACATTAAGGTATTTGCCTGGTCATATGATGATATGTCGGGCCTAGACCCATGTCTAGTCTAACACAACATCATACTGGACCTTAGCATTAGACCAGTTAAGCAAAAAGTATGTAAGATTAGACCTAATTTGGCCTTGGCAATTCATGATGAAAACTCAAAGCTCTACCAAGCAGGTTTCATTAGGGCTATTGATTATGTAGAATGGATATCCAACATAGTGGTAGTCCCTAAGAAAAAAATGGAAGTATCCATATTTGCATCAATTTTTGAGATCTAAATAAATCAACTATTAAGGACAACTTCCCTTTGTCTAGTATTGATCAACTTATCAATACTATAGCCAGACATGCCTTGTTGTCTTTATGAATGGATTCTCAGGATATAACCAAATTAGGATCAACTCGGAGTGCCAACTTAGCCCAACCTTTATGATCCTATGGGGTACTTTTTGTTATACCATGATGCCCTTGGTCCTTAAGAATGTTGGGATAACATACTAGAGAGCCATGACCTATATCTTTAGTGATTACATGTTAGGTTTGCTTAATGATTACGTAGATGACATAGCTATGAGGTCTAAGATAGTCTATTATCATGCTAATGACTTGGATCTTATGCTTAAACAATGCCTCAAATATGAGCTTAGGCTCAATCCTAAAGAGTATGTCTTTAGTGTCAAGACTAGCAAGATGCTTGGCTTTGTAGTCTCTGAAGCAAGGATATGCGTAGATCTTAAAAAGGTTAAGGCCATATCCAAATTTGCAACACCTACCAACCTTAAGGAGCTTTGGGGATGACAAGGTATATTACAGTTTATTTGTAGGTTTATTGCTAGGCTTATGGATAATTTACAGATCATGCAAAACTTGCTTAAGAAAGGAGTTCACTATGAGTGGATGGCTCAATGGCAAGAGACCTTTGAAAACCTTAAGGAAGACTTGACACAACTACCAATAGTCTATCCCCTGCAAGAGGGTAAAACATTTTACATTTATCTTGCCATATTTAATACATCCATTACCTCTGTACTGTATTAGAAACATAATGATAAGACAAAAATGCCTATATACTACCTTAGCCATGTGTTAGTTTTTCATGAGACATGATACACTAAGGTGGAGAAGTATTATCTAGCACTAGTCTTATCTTTGAAGAAATGAATATACTACCTCTTAGAAAGCCAAGTTAACATAATTTGCAAGGAAAACATCCTCAGAGTCATAACGACCAACATCTAAAAAATTAGCTGCATAGCATGATGGAAAGCCATAACCACAGAATTTGACCTTCATTACGTATATCAATCTCAACAAAAGGTCAAGCTATAGCCGTACAACTTACAGTTTCACTTGTGTACGACCAAGAATTCATAGACCCTAAATTCCCTAATGAACACATTAACATAGTGAGCTAAGTGCCCAAGGGTTATGAGGCAGTCATGAACTTTGACAAAGCTTCAACCACCCATGGGGCTAGTGTTGCTGCCATCATAACATTCTTGTCTAGTGAGATCCAACCCTTTGCCTATAATTTTGGGTTCTCATGTACCAACAACATAGCAAAATATGAAGGTTTGATGAGAGGGATGATGGTAGCTTGTGACCTAGGAATTAGATGCCTAGCCATCAAAGGTGATTCACAACTCATGGTTATCCAAGTAATCGAAGTCTATGCATGCAAAGCTAAGCATTTACAACCTTAATATGACCTAGGGAAGCAATTATCACAAAAATTCATAGAGATTGATATCCAACACATACCTCCTAATGAAAATGCTAGAGATGATGCAATTGCAGCACTAGCCCTTAGTGTGACACCATATGTATTTAGCAAGTTGCCCAGCTCAATTGTAAATTATGCTACTTCCATCATAGAGAACATTGAGGATACCTTTGTGGTCGTCATTCATGTTGCTCCTCCCAAGGAGTGGTATGATGATATCAAATTTTACCTTATGCATAGTTAATCCTCACAAGGCCTAACTGCTTCTCAAAAGGACACCATACATAAGTGATCGAAGCAATATGTCATTGTAGGTGATAACACATTATGTCAACCATTCTATAATGGCATACTCCTAAAGTGCTTGGGTAAAATTGAAGCTAGAATAGTCCTAGAGGAGGTTCATCAGGGAGTTTTTGGAGGACATATAGGACCTAGAGCCATGGTCACTAAGATTAGGTAATTAGGTTACTATTTGCCCCATATGAAAAATGACTGCCTGCAAAAGGTTAAGTGGTGTGACATGTGTCAACGATATAGCAACATGATATATCTATCACCAACTAAGTTACATATGACCCAGATAACATGGCCATTTCAACAATGGGGGTTGGATGTTATTGGACCTATAATGCCTAAGTCTACCACAAGGCATAGCTTCATCATTACTATAACTGAATACTTCACCAAGTTGAATGAGGCTTTTCATCTAAGGAAGACCATGTTTGAACAAGTCTGCAAATTTATAGACAACATTGTAGCTCATTTTGGCACACCCATGACCATAGTTACAGATATTAAACCTCAATTTAGTAGCCAAGAAACAAAGGATTTCTTTCATGACCTAGGAATTAAGCATTCTTTTTCATCACCTTACTACCCTGAAGCTAATGGACAAGTAGAAGTAAGCAACAAGGCTATCATCAACTTGCTCAAGAAGATGCTCAACAATAGCAAGCAGAAGTGGCATGAGTAGCTTATCCATGCACTATGGGCATAGAGAACAACTTCTCACATAGTAATTGGCTTGACCCCTTATAGCCTTGTTTATGGTTTTTAAGCTATATTACCTCTTGAATTGCAGGTGCCTCACTTCAAGTAGCTTTTATGGACTTCATCAATGACAAGCAAAGTAAGGAGTTGTGGATAACAGTACTAGTTTTGGTGGAGTAGCGTATGTAGGTGCTTACTCCATTTGAGCACTATTAAGAGAGGCAGACGTGAAAACATCACCATAACTTGACCATGGGCAAGATCAAGGAGGGGGACCTAGTCCTCAAGGCCATCCTTGAGCATGTGGACAAATTGTTAGCCAACTAGGAATGGTCATTTCTACTCACTAGAGCCTAGAGGAATGGAGCATTCAGTATATCTGACATGTCATTCCTATCTAAAGCCATACTACATGTAGCTGAAAGATTGTCAACAAGCGAGCCTACTTCCAACTGTTCGCTACAACCTTAATTTGGCAACATGGCATACTAGGGCCTTAAACTAGTACCATGGCCTACCATGACCTTAAACTAGCAACATTGGTGGCCTAGATAGCTTGATTCTCATGTGGCTTGTATTCATTGTAGCATTATAATATGTAGTGGTGTTTTTTAGTCTTTGTTAGTGCCTCTTGGATCAATCCTCGAAGCACCAACAAAAAGGGACCATTGAAACACCACAAAATTTTTCATGTTATAACCAATCTTCACCATGTAGCTTTCATCCCATGAAACTTAAGGAAAAATTTTATTGTAAATGTGAAAATTGTAACCCACAATGAAGCTAAAAAATGTCTCATAAGTGGTAAAATCCTCATTTTCCAAGTAAAAAAAGTCACCTAGTGTCTATATTTAGGCTTGTGGGGGAGGGGGTGGTAGATTCAAAATTTCCTTGTGGAATGTCAAAAAAAGAAAATTTGATGGGTTTTATGGGGGGGGTATGCATTTTTCTATGCTAGAAACACCTACATGAGGGTAGATCTCACCTATGCCCAACAAGGGTGGAGGGTTTGGAGACTTTTCCCTCTTCAATGTGGAGACTAAATGCACGATTTGAAAACTTTTCCCCCTCAACTTGGAAAGTTTTTTCCCTAGCTTCAAAAATTTTCCCCTAGCCTAAAAAGTTCCTTCCACTCCCCCCACCCCCCAAGTGTGAAACATTCAATCCCCTAACGTGGAAGCCAAGAAAAAAGTAAACTTCATGAAGTTATGCAGTTCAATGTTAACCAGCCACTTCAATAAGCATGATGGAGAGCTCAGTGTGGAAGGTGTGCCTTGGTTACTATTTATAGTAAAAAAATGGCCATGGAGAGAAGCACTTACTATATATAATAACCCCCTAAATTTGGGTACCCATTTCACCTAAATTTGGCAACCAATTTGCAGCAATATTACATCAAATTTGCAACCAATTTGCAACTATTTCAAAGCCAATTTGTAGCCCCATTCATGGACCAAAGTCCCTATAAAAGCCAAAGTCAAACACCATTTACAGGTTTAGCAATTTATAAAAAAAAAGGGTTCTAGCAATTTTTCTCATGTTCAACCATTTTTGAGCATTATCAAATAATTTGCATACACAATTCCATAATTGGGGCATTTTTAAGCACTCAAAAGCTCTTGCAAGTTTCTGTACTTGCATTCTCTTGAACACTAGTGTGAAAGCAATGAGGCCTTGACATTTGGTGGATTTTGGTGTTAACACTACATGTCTAGGATTCCAAATCCAACATGGAGTAGTTTGACATTCAAATATTCCACCTTTCTCACCTCCCAACAGTGAACTAATTAGTAGATCTGAGGTTGTAGCAACAAAGGAAGGTTTGATAACATCAAGTGTGGCTTAGCACTTGGATCGTGGAGTATATCACCTTAGCTTCAATGAGCTTTGAACTCTTGCATAAGTGAATCCCCTTTTTTTCTCATCCAAGCACCATTTGTACGTATTTCTCTAACTTATTATTTATTCTTTTCTTAATAAAGTTTTAATTTTTAATTTTGGTATTAAAAAATAAATTTATTATTTATGCAGTATTTGGATTTGTTCATATTTCCATGTTTTGCATCTCCTAAGTACCTAGTTGATCTGTTAGATCGGCTAGCATGTCCCAGATCCCATTTTTATCATGGAGGCCCTAGGGATTTGGGGTTAAGGAACTACTTCCACCAAGAATCCTTGGTTTTTCATTCTAGCAATCAAGGCTTTCTATCACAATAGTTTTTCTTGGTGCTAGAAGGAGGACCTTTACCTAAATTTTGTAGCTAGATCTATTATTTTCATAGCTATTTGCATGCTTTTCCTTCATTGTTTTGTAGCTAAAACCCTTGAAAAATAAATGTTGGTTTTTCCCCCCTGAGATCAAAATTGCAGCATGGAATTTGTAGGTGGTTGGGCTTTGGCTTTTCACAGAACTTGCTATGAATTTTAAGGCACAAAGCTAGCATTAATATCTCTTTTTCCCATTATTTTTATTGCCAAAATTTTATTGTTTAGCTTCTAAAATTGGGTGGTTTAACTCACCTGTGAGTTGACTTCCTTGCCCCATTTTTTCAAGTTAAGAGAATTAACAATTGCTTGGAACAAATTTTAGTGAAAAAAATACTAACGTTTCACTTTAGTTTTCAAACTTTCCCCCATCATCAATGTTGAGGTAGGAGGTGTGAGATTCTCATCATCTCACCCCCTTTATTCTCCCACCCCACACACACCCACCCCCCCACCCAACCCACCCTCTACCATACCAAACATGGAAGTAGTTGGGAGGCCAACATTGGTAAATTTTCAAATCAATTTTACAACCAAATATGCTCTTGTGGAGAGTTGAAAGCCATTTTATAGCCAAATCTCCTAAGGAATCCAACACTACCTTTGCTCCCCCACTATGGCAAAAACCTTAGCATGAAAGTTATAGGTGGTTTGGATGCTAGAATTTCACAACACCTATTGTGAATTCCTAGAACAAAGCCAATCTGGAAGCCTTGATAAACATTTAATTTTTGATGACATAATCTTTATCACTAAACCAATGTTGGTTTCCATACCAACCAAGCCTACTTTTCCTTCCTTTTTGCTAAAAGATGGAAACCTACCAAAACCATCTTTGGAAATTGCCAAGTTTCCATTTTGGTCTTCAAACTTTTCCCTCTTTCTCCAATGTTGGAATAGGAAGATGTGATATTTCCATTATCTCACCCCCTTCTTTCCCCCTACCATACCTAGCATAGAGGCACTTGGAAAGCCAACTTGGGAGAGGTTTAAAGCTAACATTGTCAATATTCTATTTTTGGTAAAGGGGTAAATCTCTCTTATCCCCCACTTACTAATTATAGTAAGTATACCATTTTTTCCCATTTTCATTTCCTCTAAGAGTTTTTGAATTTGTTTCACTATAATTTACTCTTATTTTAACATTTATAGCCTATTTTGTTTAAGTAATTCTCAACATTATAACCATGTTTTTATGAAAATCCATCAAATTTCCCTTCACCTTCACTAACAAATATTGTAACCAAAAAGTCATGAGGGTGTATGATCATAAAGACCTTATAACCATTGAGTGTAGCCGATCTTTGAGAGTCAAAGGAGAGAGTCCTGATTTTGCAGCCATTAACGAAGATTGCTATAAGTTCATTTGTGTCAAAATACATGCAATCATGCTAATTCCCCGAATTGAAGTTGAAGCCAAGAGGGAATTTGAGCTCAGACACAGGGATGGGAAAGAGTACATCCCTTTCCCATATGAATAAATTCCTCTTAACAACATCTATTCTAGCATTCTAGCCTAATTGATTTTTGTGGAAGAGGAAGATGGCCAACCTACTTTTGGGGAACAATAAAAAGAGGATGATGAATTTAGGGTAAAATCTGAGCCTAAAAACATCCTTGGAGGGCTGTTCCAACAAACATCTCCCAATGTCATAGACCCTTCTCCTAATTCCTTTATTTTCTTCATAGGAATGGTACCACCATCTTTTAGTCCTTCACATCCTACTATGGTAGATCCCATGCCAATTGTAGCTACACATAACACTCAATCAATGCCACAAACAGTAAACTATAATGCATCAATGCCATTTGCAACACAACCACGATATACAAAATCATCAATGGTGGCTTTTACCACTCAAAATTATTTAACTACTCACATGGGATCCACCATGAGACCCCTAACAACACAAGGGTCATACACTATGTTTGTCCTATTTGTGCCTCAAGTACAAGCACAAACATCTTTCTCTTTATTTGGCACACAAGCCAAAATCATAGTGCAACCTTTTTCTTCTGTCATGCAACCCATAATAAAGCCACAATCCTTACAACAGATACCACAACCTTATGTACAAGCCTTGCAAACTATGGGGCCACCACAAGGCTTGGATCAAGCCTTCTAAATGATCCAAGACCTAACAGAGGAGTTGAAGAGGCTTAAAGCCTCTACCACACAAATCATTAAGATTATGGACTTCTACCATGATGACTACATAAGTCTTGTAGTCCCAACCTTGACACTTCTTCCTAGTTTCTCCATTCCATAATTTAGCAAATATAATGGAGAAGGTGACCCTAATTCTCACCTTATCACCTTTTGATCTAAGTGTTTGCTCTTGCAGCCATGGCCTCATACCATAATGAGGATTTTTGCTATGTCTTTGACTAGGAAAGCACTCTATTGGAATTGTGCATTTCTTAGAGGATCTATATCCTCTCTGGCAAACTTAGTAGCTCGGTTGGTTAACTACTTCAAGTATAACTTGAAGCTTGATAGAACACTTGATCAACTCATGTAGGTCAAGTAGGGGCCCTTAGAACCTATACAAAACTTCATTTAGCAGTGGAATGGATTGCTAAATGAAATACTAGAGCCCATAACTGAAGCCCACTTGTTAGCCATATTCAAGAAAGTAGTTAATGACTTCATTAAGTCTAAACTCTACTACCTTGATCCATGATCTCTTGGCAAAGCGTTCTCATAAACTAAAAACATAGAAGATGTTGTAGAGGCTAGCCATAATCTAACTTATATATCATATAAAAACCGACATGCTTGAAGAGACAAGGAAAAGAGCAAACAAAAAAACACTAATATAGCAACAATAACCAAAGAAAACAAGATCAGAAACCAAGGGCCAAAGGTCAATCCACCCAAGGCCACCACTAATGACCACAGTAACCAACAATCAACTTCTAGAACCATTACATCAATAGCAAGTAGACCTAACTTCGAAAGGAAGGACAACTCTAAATATACCACATGGCCATTGAAACCATCCAAGTTGCTAGACTAATTGTTAAGAAGTGTATGTATGCAACATAAGAAAATGATTGAAGCCACTTGAAAGAAAATGAGTGACTATGTGAAATAGGTAAAGATCCCACTCGAGTAACAAAGGATGATCCTTACTTGCCTAAATACTTCAAGTTAGATAGCTTTTGCCACTATCATCAATTGCCTGGTCATGATACAGACTTCTGCCTTGCATTGAAGGATGATCTACAAAGGATGATAGATAGAGGAAAATTGGTTTTAGATGATTCTAACCTAGTTCAATGTAGGTCTACAAAGACTCATTGAATGCTAATGATAGCTCCTATGTTATTTTAGCATTCAACATCAATGAAAACTAGATACCTACAAGAGAACCATTCATGATCCAAGTACCCCTCTACAATGAAAGAGCTTCTTTAGCTTCCCATAGCACAAGACCTCCCTTTGTTGTCAGAGTACCATCATAAATGCCTCTAAGAAAACCTTTTTTCATCAAGGTTTCCCAACCTAATACAACCCAAATAGCTATAGCCCAACCAACTACATAATGATCCCTTGTGATGGCCAATGCTATTGACTCTTCCTTACAGCCAATAACTGACAACCAAAAAATTTCAACCAATAAAAGAAAGAAGCATAAGCAAAAGCCTGATAACAAGGGAGATAAGTAGACAAAGGCATGAAAGGAAGTGTGTCCACTAAAGCGCACTCCCATTTCAGCTATACCTATGATCTCTTCTACCCCATCCCCTTCAACCAACAAGCCATAGGATGACACTAAATCCCATGAAAAAAATAACATAAAAGTGCCACAATAGCCATAGACTAAAGCCAAAGTTCAGATTTTGGGATGCATGGAGGAAGTAAAGCACAACTAGGGTGACAAGTCCACGACCAATGACAAAAAATTCCTCACTACAATGAACCAAGTCATGCAATCACTCAAGCAAAAAAACACAACCTTAAATTTATATGACCTGATCATGACTTTCATCACATTTCATGAGGTGCTATTCAAAATGTTGACTTTGATATCCATTAGTGAGGATATTCCCACTAATGAGGAAGTCATCCATGTAGTAATGATTCCACCCTCACTAGGAGAGGGGAAGTCAACATCATTGGCATTTCAAAATAGCGAAATTAAGGTTAAACCCTAGAATGGCAAGGTGACTATAGCCCCTTTATTCATGATCATACACATAGGAAAATTTAACTACATCAGGTGCATGTTGATGATGGAGCTACAACCAATGTTATCCCATGCACCATTGTTTAATGCTTGGGCTTAACTGAGCAAGTACAACTTACGATCATTGCAACTCTTAAGTCCTTCAAGGGATCTAGAGTTACCATCAAGGGGTCTATCTCCTTGGATTTTGTAGCTAGAGAATAATTCCCTACAACTGTAAACTTCTTCGAGGTGGAAGAGACACCAAGGTTCAACTTGATCCCAAGAATACCTTGGTTGGCTCAATTACGAGCTATTTCCTTGCCCATACATCAAGAAATTCACCTTCCTTATGAGGGATGTGAAATAATCATTCATGATAACAACATGGCTCCCCTAGCTATCAAGAACATGGGTAAAGAACAAGGGTTCGA
Organism: Gnetum montanum; assembly: GCA_015680685.1. Classification (NCBI taxonomy): domain Eukaryota; kingdom Viridiplantae; phylum Streptophyta; class Gnetopsida; order Gnetales; family Gnetaceae; genus Gnetum; species Gnetum montanum. The sequence continues at coordinate 13,446 of MNCI01017574.1, forward strand.
AGTGGAGCTTCAAGAAGAAGCTCCTATCCATGAAGAGCAAGAACCTAAGACAACCAATGGTGACAATGAGAAGTAATGCGGTACATTATGGGATGAACTTCCTTTTAACACTACAAGCTTGTGCATGGTAGGCCTTACTCACTCCCTAATTTTGCAAAGATCTGAAAGGTTTTGCACAAGTGAAGTTTACCTTAACCTTCCCATGCCTTTATGACCAAATGTAGTGATATCCCAATAGTCTTATTTTTTCTTTTGCAATTTATTATATCTTTGTTATTTTATACATGTATCCTATGCATGTAGTCATACCTTTATTTGAATTCTTAATTATTTTCTACAACCTTTCTTTATTTGTACTTATGTTTTAAACATTAAAAAAGTGTCTCTTTTAGACATGACCCACTAAGGCCTAAAACTAGTACTATGGCCTACTAAGGCCTAAATTAACACTATGGCTCACTAAGGCCTAAAATTAGCACTATGGTCTGCTATGACCTTAAATTGGCATTCTCATTCACTAAGATGTTAAACTAGCAACATAGCCACAATCACACAATATAACCTATGCCCACAATGACCTAAAACTAGCAAACCTTTCTTTGAATACCATATCTTTCATTGATTGGCCTATTATTGCATCAATTTTCCATTTTATTTTATAACCAAAAACATCAATATAGCCATTTTCAAGGTTTACAACATTTACAATATTGACTACTATAAATGCTTATAGCCAAAATAAAACCAATATTTAAATTTAAAATTTTAATGTCCATAACATATAGCCATAAACACAATGTGTAGTAATGATGCCAAAGAATAACCATCCATAACATAGTTTTGGCCAACCATAGCCATCAACATAAAAACAAAACCAAGCTAAACTGAAGGAAGTTGCTAAGTGACATTCGAAGAAGGAAGTGGAGGGTCATTTCCACCCTCACCAATGGGGCAACTATTAAATCCAAAAATTTGTTCAATTTCTAAATAGGTGTCCTTGTAAAATATAGGTATTTCAATTAGTTTTATTTTAGTTTAATTAATATGACATATAAAGACATTATATATTATACTAATGTGACTATAATGATATATATTATATATAATCATATATGTAACCTATATAAAGAAAATATATATTAATGTAATTGTAATTATACATATCTTATATATATAATTATATATATACTACAAAACATTATATATATGTAAACTATATAACATTTTAGAATTTTTGTAATGCCAACAAAATTCAGTATCCTTGATAACATCACCTTTGACCAAGAAGAATTCTTACCAATGTTGTTTTCATTATAGCTAGATTGATCAGCAATAGTAGCAACCCAAAACTAGTGTTCTTAGTACTCATTCCACGGGATTAGCTGTAGTTGACCACCATTAATGGATTGGCATTGTTTCTGCATGGGTGCACCAAGCATGACTAGGTCCTATGCATCAGTAGGTGCAGCCATGTGTCGGTGGTTTCCATCAATCATAGTGTTCAAACACAGGACAAGGCTGAGGCCAAACTAGGGGAACATCACCCATCAATATCACCAAGTGATGGTGAATTTCTTTTAAAGATGACTATTGGCCCACCAATGATGGGGAGTTTCCATGCCATTCTAAACACTTCTAGACATAGTGTGAACCCTGTGAAAACTACTACCAACAATTGAATTCCATCTTTAACCCCTCAACCTCATAGATGTACTAGGTGCATACAACTTCGATTAGTGCAGGATGCTACTATAGGACAAGTCATCGTCAGTTAGCAACAACATGTGTAGGTACAAGTACATGTACAATGACAGCACTTGGTCATAGACCATCCTATCCATCAATGATTCCATGCTCTCATTATTGGATCAATTCACATACAATGTCCATCCTGATTAGCGATAGTAGCCCCTTGTGGCTGGGCCCTGACACCAACACCATAATCCTCTTTGGAACCACTAGCACTATTACAATGTTGGTCATAAACCCATTAAGAACACATAGTACTACTATGTCTTCATCATCAGCATTGAGGTTGTCAACATGATCATGGATTTTTCCACCAACCTAAGGCATGTGCTTAAGGCCTAACCTCATTACACTTCATGATTGCACTATGCACCCTACTCCTTTTTCACATAGTATGCCATTAGCATGATTGACCTAGGACATGGGCCTACTAATGCAGTGCTCAAATGGAATAACCATATGTTCTACCACATGCCTAATTACTCTAACCAATTGTAGCATACATAGGATGTGAAGGCCCTGGAAATGAGCTCTAGACTTGTAGTGGCTCTACGTACATCTGCCTTGATGCTTAGACCCTTGAGTTCTGCATGCGTGTGGCTCCTTTGTTGACTTGACACTGTGCTACAATGAGTCAAACATGTATTTATAGAATATCATTTTTTTTTCAAAAATGACATTCACATTTGATGATAGCAATAAATAAAGGAAAATTACATTCTTTGGATGGATCATTTATTATGCATTGTTGTGGCACCTATGGAAGATCAAATGTCCATTATTGGCAACACCACTACGTCATCCTCATTAACATTACCATTCATTTGTCGTTGGTAGGCCTACTCAACCACTTTCCAATTCCATGTTAATTAAAAATCAAGGATACCCAACTTAGTATGTATCCCTATTATTATGTATTGATACTTTATTAATCCATTATAATTTTTTTTTTTTTGGAAAATGTGGGGTATAAATAATACACCCCACATTTTATTAAAGGGGGAAGCATTGAGAAAATTGATTTTGAGAAAATAGAAGAGGAGAAGGAATGATACCCAATGAATTGCACATCAAATTGAGATTAATTTTTCTTGTTATTTATGTTGAAGATCTATTAAGCCTTGTGGTAATTCATGGAGTCCATTGTCTGACAATCAAAATTGTTGCATTGTGAGGACAACAAGGTAGAATTGCAATTCAGGCAAAGTCTCCCTTATGATCTTGAATTATTATTTGTAATTTTAATTTGATTTAATTATTAATTTTCATTCTTGAACTTAATGTTAAAAGTTAGGATGAAAATTTATGATTTTACTTATGAGTGATAGACATAAGTGTGGAATTTAATTAGATTCAATTCTAATTATTTATTATCTTTATCATATTTTGACTTTAAACTATTCCTCCATGAGATACAACTTGTGTATCAATCATAGATGAGGTGCCTTGTCTACAATGAAAGAAAGAAAAATTAATTTGAAAGGTATCCAAGACCAAATTTTTCTTGGCTTGTCAATTTGGCATCATTTTTAGGGAGGCCAACATAGTTAATAATCATCAAGGGTTCTGTAAGCTTTAAATTTTTTAATTTATTATTTATTTATTTATTTATTCATGTATTTTATTTTTCTTTTATTTTTGTAATTTAAGAAATGGTTTCTTTTACTTTTTTTCTTGCATAAAGAAAAATAAAAATAAAAATAAAGAAAAATCCTAGGAATCAGCTCCTCTTATCATACAACCAACTGAAACTATTAAAAAATTTGCAATTAAAGCTACGATAGTAGGAGTTATTAAATGAGTTTCTAAGATCTTAGGAATGGTATCCGATGAATGTGCCAACAAAGAGTGTTCGTGTTAAATGAAACCACAAAGCAACCAAGAAAACCTACATGAATTCAACCTTCTAGAAGCACTCTTAGCCTTTATAAACATATGAAAGTCACTGAAAAATAAGACCACGAGGAACAAAAATAATCTAGATATGATTTTTTCCCCTTTGACAACACAAAATTCCAAGAAAAAAAAACAAAATTTTTTCATATTTGTTAACCCTCTATTTGATATTCCAACTACAACCATGAGTTCAACCACAGGGGTAGGATCTCAAAATCTAAATACTACCCAATTATCAACTTATGTAACCATAATTGGAGGAACTTCCCAACCAATAAGCACTTTGAATATACAAACTCCACCACCAATATCTATTTCTATACCAAATCCTATAGTAACCCTAATAGTAACCTCTACTTACACGATGGAATCATCTTCACATCATACACCTTCCCCATTTTTTTAGGTTCAATTTCTTTCTCCTTTGGTAGTTTGAGTTCCAATGTTTCAGTTGGCCAGGCTTACCTAGGAAAAATCCTTGGAGAGTTATTGAATCAAAGAGCATCCATCATACCTCAAGGCCCATTAGTTTTTCCATAGGGAAGAGATGTAGTGGTTAAAAATATTCACTTATTATCTATTTTTAAGGGGACAAATGACAAGAATCCAGTTACCCACATAAGAGAATTTGAAACAACATTAGCTATGTTAGCACTCAAAGTGGGGATAGAACTAAGATGATTACCTTTAAATCAACCTTAAAGGATAAAGCTGATTTTTGGCTACAAACCCTTAGAACACAAATTAGTTCAAGGGATGAGTTTAAGAATGCTTTCCTACAAATATTTCTTTCTAATGATAGGTTATATTCATTAAGGAAGCAATTAATGAGTTTTATGCAACATGAGGATGAGGATTATGAGAATACCTTTGATAGATTTAAAGGACTATGTTTAAAGAATCCAAACCTTGGCTTTCTAGCCCATCAATTAATCCAAATCTTTGTAGAATATTTACTACTTTATTGTAGGTAAAATGTTGACTTTGCATGTGGGGGAAATATTTTAAATGTGACACCAGAAGATGGTTGGAGAATTATAGATTCATTAGTAGACCAAACTAAACATTGGCCAAAACCCAACATTATGCAAGGCATGACTCAACAAATAGAATAGCTAAATAGAAAAGTAGATGAATTAAAATGATTGATTAAGAAACAAGATCATAGAATTCAAAGTGAAGCATGCAACATTTGTGCTAGTGCCCAACATAACCAAACAACCTACCTAGCCTTGTTTTATTGTTAAGAGAAAATGCAAGAGTCAACAAAGGCTTTTCAACAATTTAAGAGCCAACCAACAATGAACTTTCCTTAACAACCATTTTACCAACAACAATATCCTCAAAATAACTTTAGGACATTTAAGAATCCAACTAATGAACACTTAAATAAACTCACCCAAAGCCTTACTTCCTTCATAGAAGAAAGTAGATAATTCATGAGTGAGACTAGAAGGAGATTTCAGGACTTAACAAAAAATGAATTACCATCCCAACTTTAACCTAAGCCTCCATCTCAAAGAAAAGGAAAAGAGCAATTACATTCCTTTACTACAAGGAGTGGAAAAAAAATTGAACCTAAACCCCAAAAGAAGGTGAGATTTCAAGAGGTAGAAACACAACGACAAATAGTCAATGAGGAAGATCAACCAACTAGGGAAAAAGAATAACCGTTACTCTCTAGAAAACTAGTTTTACCTCCTTTTCCTAAATGATTACAAGAAAAATTTACAGCCAAAGCCCATCTTGAAAAAATGTTTAGTGAAGTATACTTACATGTTCCTTTGGAACAAGCAGTAAAATACATCCCTCTTTATGAAAAATACTTAAAGGAATTATGCACTATGAGAAGAAAGGAAAAAAATTCCTAAACAAGTTTATTTAGTTGATAATCTTTCTCAACTTATATAAAGACATGAAATTCCTAAATACTAAGATCCAAGAATTCCTACCATTTTGATGAGTCATCATTGGTTGGTTGCATCAATGAGGTCTCATCAATGTAGTTGACCACATCGACGCATCTCGTCCTACGTCAATGAGGCCCTATCAATGCATTGTCTATATGTCACCTATAAATACACACCTTCTAGTCACATTTATGGCAATATAGATTTTAGTGGCAGTGAAGCTCTTGCATTTTTTCAATTTGAAAGTTAGAATTTTTCCCCCAAGTACCTATAGTAGGAGTCATTGAGTGTATGGATCTTTGTTCAAGAATTGTTGTACCTGAGCACGACAGTGTGTGTAGTAATAAAGATGAGCTTTCTGATAAACCTTGTAGCACTTTGGATAGATTAGCTATTTCATTTATGCATTCAATGTTTTTAATTATTTGTTAAATGTTTTCAATTATTTAGCAAATAGTTTCTAGCAATTGAGTTAATGAAGCAATTTAAGGTAGATAGATTAAATACATAAGTACGATTGCTTTGAGCATAACATGTATTCACATAGTAATCCCAACAATGTTATTGCTTGGTACGCCCAGTAGCGTAGTGCTTGGTCACCCAGCAATGGATACATGGGTTTAGGATGTGTATGAATAGTGAGAAAAAATACTTATGTTAGGATTAATTAAATAATTAGTTAATTAGTTAATTTAGATTAGTTAATTAAATCCATTTTTATTCTACATTTCAAGCACTTGATTATAAAACATTAAAAATGATACAAATCAAATGCCTCAATTACACTTAACCGTACCAACAAACGTCACAAGTATAATTGCAAAGACAATGATTGACCTTAGGGCTAGATTTACTTCCTAAAGGGCTAGTGCACTCGAAATGATGAATTCCACAGAATTTGCCCAGATTATGCATGAACGCTTTATGATTCGTATGGTTGGGCATAGGGGTATCTCGCTGCTCATCATTGTCATTATTGCCAGGGACTTTTGTTTGTGGAATGTGCACTATTTAGGTCTAAGTGAATATCATAAAATATCGTTGTATGAACCTAAAGGTCCATATCATTCCCACTATATATAAAATTATGAAAGCACACTAACAATTTTATTTTGTCTTGAAAAATGTCTTCTTCTTCTTACAAGCTTGAAGATACTAGACCATCGGTTCCACAAGAATGCAAGGTGGTATACAGTCATCTAGATGAGTTTGTACCAAATTTTACCTTCATCCTACATTAAGATGAACAAATGCGATGGTGTGATATGGAGGGCAATGTTGTCTTACCTCCCAATAGATCTATGCTCGGAATGCTATTTAAAATCCTTAATAAGTTGGGCATAGAAAATCTTCATGAGGAATACATTATGGATGGATATGATACTCAAAACTACTACCCCACTAAAACACAATGTAAGCAAGATAAACATCAAGAGAAACTCCATGATTCTACAAAGGGGAAACATTACACTAACCCCTTATTCCTACTAGATCAAGAAGACAATGAGGATCCTTCCTTGGAAGGTTCTCAACATGAAGATTCTCCACTCCCTGCTACTAATGGTGAGGGTGTAAACCTAACCCTACAATTGAGTATTCATAAATTGGATTAGGAAAGAGTGATAGCCAAGGTAGGGACTTGGGTAAACATTGTAGCAACAAGGGATCTAAGGATGGTGATCATAATAAGTGTAAGAGTGGTGGTGAACACTATGGTGGTAGTGGTAGTAAACCTTCCTCTTCATCCAATTTTGAACATTCCTCTTCATCTGACTATTCTTGTGGAAGTCATCATCGAAACAACTATGATGAAGGTGATCGACGAAATAAAAATGATTGTGAAGGCCATCAAAATTGAAGGGGTGGCCAAAACCATCATCGAAATCATCAATGTAGAGATGATGATGAGCCTTTATTGGTGACTTGAAGTATGCTCAACATTGTAGAGGTAGTGAAAATCCTGACCAGGCATATGAAGGATAGTTGGATCAAGTGCCTAGACATGAACAATATCCCAAGATTTGAGGCGGATACAATTCTAATCTATAGAAACATCTACAAGCTTTTCAAGATGCCTATGCCTTACAAAATATAGAGAATGAGTGGCAAGAACTCAAGCTTTTCCCAAGGACACTCATTAAGGAAATTGAAAGTTGGTATCAATCCTTAGAGCTAGAATCTATCTACAAATGGAATACCATGTTAAAACTATTCAATGACAAATACTAGACATACTCTAGAGTGTCTAATCTGAGAAGGAAATTTCAAGGGTGGAAATAGAGATCACATGAACCCTTGGATGTTGCCATGGGCTAACACTATTCACTCCTACACCAATGCCTTGGCCATGATTACTTTCAGAGGGAACAAATTCACCACATCATAGATGGGCTTAGAGTAGAAACAAGAAGAACCCTTGTGGTGTATGCCCAATGAAGATTATCTGAAGTGAGAGCTTATTAGATCCAAAGGTTAATTGTGTAGGTATCAAAAGAAGAGGGTGAGCTATGAAAGAAAAAAAATGCTAAAGAATATAATAGGAATCTTTCCATTAGAAAATGAGAGGTCCAATTTTGTGATGAGGAGGAGTTATCACTTGATGAAATGGTGAATAGAATAACCTTGCCCATCCAAAAATCTATTTCTAATATTTTGGCCAAGGTTGAGAAGCTATGGAACTCTTTGGATGAAAATTTTCAAACTACTTTAAAAATTGCCAAAGAATCTAAAGAAAAAAATAGTGATCATAATTCCAGGAGGCAAAAAGAACCTGAATGTGCCTACTAAAGAGGTAAGGGCAAAGCTATTGTAGTAGAGGAAGTTGTGGAGTCTGACTAATGATGAAACTGAATGTGACATCTATGAATATGAACATCCAAATGGATGTTTCCCTGTGGTGTCACACTTATAATAGTTTGGAGTGTATGCATTAAATCCTCGCCTAGCATGTAGGAAAGCTCCAAGATGATTATCTTATCCTCAAGGTAGTCCAAGATAGTTCCACCAGCAACAACAAGCTTACTAACCAAGTGGAGCTCCTCCACAATTATACAAATAATACCAATAGGTATCAACCAAAATCATGGGGAATGCCACTACCAAAGCACCAGTACTCTTAATAGGCAACCAAATCCATGCAGGCACTATGTTCAATAGCCTATCTCCCCTAGAATTTTTGCGATTCATGCATCATTCCAACATCACTATTATCCTCTAGAGTACCACTAAACACATTCACCATTTACTAGAGGGAAAAACCCACATATGTATCCTTATCATCCCCCACATCCCTCTACACCTACACCTCCACCTTCAATTTAGTTACCTCCTACTCCATCCATGCAGGGTGAAATTCCTTCACAAACACAACAAAGAAATGCTACAAAGGTTGTACACTCACAACTAGTTTTCAACCAAGTGGTCCAGATAATTGATCAAGGAAATGACCTTTCTTCTGGCCCAGCAGTCCTCTCCAGCCTTGACAACTTACTCTAGCTGATTGCCCTACATCTCCAGCATCCTAATTCTCTGCATCAGATACCTTTAAGTGCCCTTCAAGACAAGTGTTGTCTAGGATCCACACTATAATGTTAACCCATGCTATTTCTAATTAGATCAAGATTGGCAACCTTCCTACAAAAAGATTTGATTCAAAAAGTCCACTTATCTATCTATAGATTTCTAGACAAGAGCCATGAAAATCTCTTCTTGACTCTGGTTTCGAAGTTAGCCTCATCTCCCATGATATGTACAAGGCTTGGAACCTACCACCTCTTAAGAAGAGAAGCATCCATTTAGAATTAGCAAATCAGTCAATTACTATCTCTTTGGAATTAGTAGAGTACATTGTGACCATAGTTTGTCAGTGGTCCTATCTTGCTAACTTTTTGGTAATCAAGGTGAACAACTACAAAAGTGACTTTCCCATCATCATGGAAAGGGCTTAGTTAAGCACGGTCGATATGTGAATGGGTATAAGGGATTTATCTCTCAAAAGATCTAAGGAAATTGAGCTAGGAAAGATTAAGAAGAAGCATATTCCATGCATCACATACAGTGATAATGGATGCGATTGTGTGAAAAATATTTGGTCCATCAAGAGCACATATATTAGGTCATGCAATTAGTGTGCACAAGAAATTAATATTCAATGGTGTTTGTATGCAGCAACCACAAAATAGAAGGACACCTAGTGGTTGATAGCTAATTTAGATAGCAACATAATATGCATGGAGCCAATTGAGAGTCTAACATGTGCATATGTTGAAGGTATGGAAAAAATTAAATAAGTTCATTTCGAACTCTCTAATGAAGATGATGATACTTGTTGGGGAGAGTTGGAGATCCCTAATCACTTCAATTAGGAGCCATTAGAACTAAAAACTTTATCAACAAGTATGGAGTATGCATTTCTAAAGAATGATAGGCCAGTCATAATTAATCCCAAACTTACTCCTGAGAGAAAAACAAAGTTGTTGAAGGTGATGAATAAATGGTCAATAGCCTTTGCTTGGTCATATCCAAAATTAGCAAGAATTGATCTAAGGATATGCTAGCATCGCATCTACACTGACTTGGCCATGAAGTCTAGAAGGTATCAGCAAAGGTGACTAAACCCTAAATTAAAGCAAATGGTTAAGGAGGAGATAGAGCAACTCCTCAAGGCAGGGTTTATCTATCCAATTGCGAATAGTAAGTGGGTTAGCCACTTGTAGTAGTACCAAAAAAAGGTGGCAAATGACAGGTTTGCATTAATTTTATGCTGTTAAATATGGCAACATTTAAGGATCATTTTCCTTTGTCATTTGTAGATCAAGTGTTAGATACCATATCCAAGCATTATTATTATATTTTTTTGGATAGTTATAGTGGATATAAACAAATCCAAATTGCACTAGAAGACTAGGCCAAAATAACATTCATGAATTCTTAGGGGCCTTTTGCATACTGTAAGATGCCATTTGGCCTATGCAATGTCCCTACAACATTTCAATGCTTGGTTTTAAGTATCTTTCAACAATAAATCGATAGTGGTGTTGAAGTATTCATGGATGACATTTCCACCTATGGAGCTACATTTGAGCAAGCCTTGGATTGAATTGAGCAACTACTAAAGAGATGTGTAGAGATAAACCTATGACTAAACTAGCAAAAGAGCCATCTCATGGTCCAAGAAGGCATTGTGCTAGGGTACTAAATTTTGTAGAAAGGGATTGAGGTAGACCAAGAAAAGATAAAGGTCATCCAAGAAATAACACGCCAGTTAGAGATCATAAAAGATGTCTGGTCATTCCTTGGACACATTGGTTACTACCAACAATTTATTGAGATTTTTTCTAAGATTGCAAAGCCATTGGTAGAACTTACAAAGAAGGATGCACCTTTCATTTGGACCAAGGAATGTAAACATACATTCCAACAATTAAAGGAGAAACTCATAGAAACACCAATCCTACAAGTACTAGATTGATCCAAACCATTCCATATCATGACAAATGCATCTAACTATGCTTTGGGAGTGGTGGTCATGTAGTTAGACGATAAGAAACATCCATATTATATCCATTGCACAAGTGGAAGCATTGTGGGGGCAGAGTTGAATTACACCACTATGAAGAAAGAATTAATGATAGTGGTGTACATGCTAGAAAATTTTAGACATTATGTGCTACGTTATAAGGTATTTATACATATGGACCATAGTGTAATTTGTTTCCTTATGAACAAGCTAACAATGAGCCCTTGTGTTATATGGTGGCTTGTGATCTTGTAGGAATTTGATCTTACTATGGTAGACTAAAAAGGAACCAAGAATGTGGTCACTAACCACCTCTCTCACTTAAGATGGGATAACAAAGAGGAGGAGAACCTACTCTCTAATCAATTCCAAGATGTTCTCTTTACTAGAGCAATAAATGAAAAAACACCTAAAAAAGTAATATGTTATAATGGCATCCTCACATATCTTCTCACTCAAGAGATGCCATAGGACTTGGATTTTAGGCAGAAGTAATAATTTCTTCATCGAGTCAAATACTTCATGAAAATCAATGGAAATCTTTACAAGGTGTGTACCAATGGCCTGATCCATTGGTATGTTCCTAAGAAAGATTAACTACATGTCCTCCAAGATGCTCATTAAGGACCTCGTAGAGGCCATTATGTAGGAGGATACATGGCCATAAAAATCCTGATGGCAAGATACTATTGGCCCATAATCTTTAGGGATGTCCACTAATTCATCAAGTCTTGTGAACATTATCAATGTGACATGGGAATGACCACTTGCATGGATGTTTCTCAATAGTGGATTAAACCACTGAAACATTTCAACATATGGGATGTTGACTTCATGGATCCCATCACACCCATGTCTAACGGGAAGGCATATATTATAGTAGCAGTTGACTACTACACAAAATGGACAAAAGTGATAGTAATTACTAATTATACATCATCCACTACTACCAAATTTATATAATAAAATATAGTGAATATATTTGGGGTGCCACATTTACTAATTTTTGATAATGGAACTCATTTCACCGATGTTACATTTAGAAAATTTATGAAACTTTTGAGGGTAGAACATAAATTAACAACACCTTACCACCCCCAAGCTAACGATCAAGTAGAGGTAACCAACTGAGAGATTATTAAAATACTAACATGAACCATTAGCAAATATAGGAAGGGTTGGAGTATAAAACTTAACAAGGCTCTCTAGGCTTATCGTTCAACTTGGAAACTTCTTATTGGATATTCTCCCTATGAGTTAGTGTACAAGAAACTTCCAATGCTCCCAATTCAATTCAAGCTCTATACACTCTCAACAGCTTGTGATCTAAACCTTGACCTAAGTCTAGCACAGAAGGAAAGTTTGATAAATTTTCATGTGCTAGACAAAAATTGCTTAGTGGCTCTAGCCTTGAATGAGGTGAACAAGGTATTCAGCAAGCAAAGGCATGACCGTAGTATCAAGAAAGTAAAAATCCAACTAGGAGATAAGGTTCTTTACTGGAACCCCACACATATACCCCCAAATACAAAATTCCAAACATTGTGGGAGGGACCTTATATAATTGATCAAACCTTTTCCTCTAGGGCCATGATAATTTGCAAACCTAACAACCCAAATGAAAAGTAGTTGGTCAATATCTAATAAGTAAAGCCTTTCCTTGAACCAAGATAGGCCAGTGTAAATACTACCTCAACGAATGGACAATCACATTCTATTTTTCAAATCTCCTCCCTCCAGCTTAGTCGTGGGAGAGATGGCTATCCATGCTAACCCTTCTCATAGCCTCTCAGTTTTTCTACCTTTTTATTTTTTTTTTCACATTTTTGATTTTACAAATTTTTAATTTTTTAATTTTTCTAATTTTATACCATTTTTAGTACCTTTTAAATTTCTTAATTATTTTACACTTTCTTATATATTTTACCTTTTCTTTATTTTGTTTAAATTTGATATTCTCTCATTTTTGCTAATAAATTTTCTTTATTGTCATAGGACACAATGATGCTGTTGCTGTTTATTAATGATGGTTTATGCTTAATGTGTGATTGTTGATGTTTGGTTTCTATTTTTTAATTTTGATGTCTAATGACTTTGACATGGTTTATTTTTCATAGAATAGGTAATGGATCCACATCATTCACCCATCCAATGAATTCTATGGTTTTTCTTGTTCTAGGAATTTGGGGTCCCTTTTTCCTTAAAGAAACTTTTAATCAATTAGTGACCTTGGTAGTTCTAGAATTAGGAAGGATTCAAAGGTTTGTAAAGGGTGTGACCTCAAGGGGACTCAATACTCTTTGTACTCTTCTTCTTACTTGAGTGCTTGAGTGTTTCTCATGGACTTCTTACCATTCCACACAAACCATTGAAAGAAGTCAAAATAATGTCATTGCATGGTGTGGTTCCTATCATAAAACAATGATGAAAATTCAAAGCACACCCCTTTGAAATGAATAAGTTCTGACATGGTGTGGTTTCCGTTTCAAAAAAAAAACAACAACAATGGGAATTCAAAGCACACCCCTTGGACAAATAAAAGGGCTACAAGCACTGGTTATGGGACTTGAATGATAAGCACCTATGCCTAACGGTCCCCTATAAGTAACATCCTCTCTCTTACTTCCTAATTCTCCTTTCTTCTCTCTATGGAATAATGGTTATTTTGTGGAAGCACTCTTGTGTCTTAAGTGGGTGGATCAATCTTAAATTGGCGATGTGAATTCATTGAAAGTGGATGGTTTTGGTCTAGACTAAGGATGGAACTTCTAAAATATTTTTAATCACAAATTTCATAAGGGACTTCTTATGACCTCCATTTGGAACTTCATTCCACCTTCTCTATCATCCATCTATGTTTCCATAATTTACCTCACTACTGGGTTCTATGTATGCTCTATGTCTTAGTCTGATGTGTTGGGATTCTTGAGTGGATTCTTTCAGGTTGGTCCTTAACTTGTCATGATCATTAAATTGACTATGGGAACCACAAACCCCTTAGTTGAGGTTATGCAAGGGCAAAAAGGGCATGAGCCTACTATGTGGAGGACCCACTTGCATAGCATTTTGCTAGATTAATTAAGGTTCCTTACCTTTGACATCGCTACAATCCTATATTTCATATTTTCCATTGTGTAAACCTCTTAGTACTCCTTAGTATTTCATTACATTCATCCATGAAATTGAATTTTCTTCATTTTCTCAAATTTATGAACTTCAATGCCCTCTTCTCATGATTTCATTCTATTCTAGGTCTTCTAAGCTTTCATTTGACCCCAATTTCATTGAAAAATTCCTTGTATTTTGAAAGTTTGACTAAAGTCAACAAAAGTCAACATTGGTTAATAGCTGCATGGACGAAGCCTCATCGACACAGCTGATTGCATCGATGAGGCCTCATCAACGTAGTGCAAAAATACTATATATACTGCTAGACACTTTGGAATTTTTTACAATTTTCTCATAACACACGGGCAATTGTTGCAATTTTTTAGAGCCCAAAACCTTCCAGAGCCCATAACTTTCAAACCGTTTGTCCAAATCACTCTATTTTTTTATCTTGCACTTATTATGGGGGCCAAAAACCTTAAGGTTTCTAATGAAAAATTGATAGAAGTTTTTGAAAAATTTCCTCACTCCCCCAAAGGATGAATAACCTTAACCATATATAAACATCAAATTTTTCTAAGTTAACCCTTCAACCAACCTTTGGGATGAATTATTCATAATAACACATAAAATAAAGAATAAGAGAATTCATTAAATTAGCCATAATCACAGCTTAGCCAAGTATAACTATCCCAAAGAGTTAAGGTATCTGATGAGTGGCGAGGTACCCCTACACTCAACCATACGAAACGAGCGTAGCACGTGCGATCCGGTCAAACTCCGCAGACTAAATGCCTAAACGCCGCAAGGAACACTTGGGGTTAATTAATCGTTGTCTTCCCAGACTTACTTGTTGTTGTCACGGTGTATGGTTAAGTAAGTCCGAGGTATATGATTTTTTTGGTCTTTTCTGGTTTATCTCCTATGCTAAAGGGTGAAGGGTTGAGAGACTAAAACTAACTCTAACTACAGCACTAAGTCCTAGCGTCAGCATCTGTTCCCACTTGCCGTACACACCCTGAACTGTGCAACTGTGGCTACCAAACGCTAATCGTTACTGGGATTACCACACGTAACGCACGTGCTCGAAGCGGTCGTACTGAGGCACCTAACTAACCTAAGTGTGACAAGCAGCCGATTCCTTGACTAGTTGTACACATCCATAGATGCTCGTAATCAAGTCGTACTTGTCCCACTTTCTAGGAGGTAAGGATGAGAGAATCTAATCGCTATGAGTAGCCAATTCCTTGGCTAGCCGTACACATTCGTCAATGCTCGTAACCAAGTTGTACTCATGTCGCGTTACTAGAAAAGCAATAAATAACATTAAATAAACCTATCCATGTACTGCATGGTTTATCCACAAAGCTCATCTTTATTTTCGTACACAACTTGCGTTTAGGTACAAAGCTGCTTGAATAAAGAACCGTTCACTTGGGGGACTCCTACTGTGGGCACATGGAAAATATTCTATCTCTGGGGTGATCAATCCACCAGAGCTTCACTACTTCTAGCCTAGGATTAGAAATGAGGGGAGTGCCGCCTCTTATTTATAGATTTGGTGGCAGACCGCGATATTGTATAGGCGATATCGCAAGGGATGACACGATATCACGTACGCGATATCACAGGGGATGCGATATCGTGGCTTGTGCATATCGCATCTCATCATACCCCCATGACTGAATGAAAACTCGTCCTCAATTTCCTTACAATAATATCAGGTAGGTATGGGATTATTGAGGGGAATGGAACTAATGGAATGACATGTAAACGGATATTATTACAAGACTTGACAAAACTGGTGTTCATGACAACAAGGGTGAACACCTTATTAGAATGACATCAGGCCACAGTTGGCAGCTAAGAGAAAAGAGGAGAGAGAAGAGAAGAGAAGAAGAGAGAAAAGTCTTGCTGTTGCCAACGCCTAGATTGCACCTTCCGTTGTCCATCTGTAAGCGCATCATCAATCTTGCTCCTTGCATAGCTGCTTCAGCACCGCTCCATTCCAAGTTCTTCCTCCAGATCCAGTTTTTTGTTGTATGATTACCATCTGCACACACAACACAATCATATATTAGCAAGGGTAATTGAATCATTAAGTAATTAATACCTTGCTTCGGTGTAAGTCCATTGGCTAGGTTGTGGTATGGCTGATATGGACCTTGGAAGATATAGATAATGACTATCGAAGATGTAGGGGTTAGGAAGAGAAACGAAAAAATTCGGGGCTTAGGAGAAAAATCAAAAAATTAGGCCCCGTACCCCCATGACTAATCATGAACCTCCGGTAGCAAAAGAATGGAGAAAGAAAAGGAGTAAGGTAGAGAGATAAAAATGGAGAACTAGGACATCGATAAAAGAGATGCCAAGATGGAAATGAACAAAATAAAATCAATTGCAAAATGTTAAGGAAAAGAATTTAACTAATGTTCCAAATAGGAATGTGAGTGGGTCCTCCCCAAAGCAGGCTCATGCCATTAATGCCCTGACAAACCCACATTCAAAGAGTCCATAGGCTCTAGGAATGTCTTTTGGAACAAGAGTTAAAGTCTTAAC
>MNCI01017574.1:37632-58697 GCA_015680685.1 Gnetum montanum
CCATGTTCTAGGAGGTAAGGGTGAGAGAATCTAATCATGATGAGTAGCCGATTCCTTGTCTAGCCGTACACATTCGTCAATGCTCGTAACCAAGTCGTACTCATGCCGCGTTACTAGGAAAGCAATAAATAACATTAAATAAACCTATCCATGTACTGAAAGGTTTATCCACAAAGCTCATCTTTATTGCCATACATAACTTGCGTTTAGGTACAAATCTGCTCGAATAAAGAACCGTTCACTTGGGGGACTCCTACTGCGGGCACATGGAAAATATTCTATCTCTGGGGTGATCAATCCGCCAGAGATTCACTACTTCTAGCCTAGGATTAGAAATGAGGGGAGTACCACCTCTTATTTATAGATTTGGCGGCAGACCACGATATCGCGTACGCGATATCGCAGGGGATGACGCGATATCGCAGCGGCCGCAATATCACGTACGCGATATCGTGGCTTGTGCATATTGCGTCTCATCAGTATCCCACTTATTTTGAGGTTACACAATGATTGCTAATCCATGGTCTTATTGTGATTACAAATGCCACCCAAAAAAATTAATTTGCAAGAAGGAGAACCCTCACAACCATGAGAGAAACAACCTAGAGCTGGAAGGGGCTAGTAGGAAAAAGGCCAAGAACTCTCAGAGGTGACCCATGCAACAGGGCCTCTTCGAGAGGAGCCTAAAGTGGAATCTATTCAATAGATTCCAAGGGAAGAAGTGCCTACCAAACAATCCCAACAAGGAGAAGTACCTGGACCTATGCTAAGGCTTGAGGTCACTTTGATTCAAGCTTGCCTAAACATCATCAATTCTCATGAAATCCAAAGATTAGTTCTTCAAGAGCTAAACTTTGGACCATTTTTTGGAAAAATCTCTAGAGGATGTCAAGATAATTTCCAACCTCTCCCATGTGGCCAATCATCACGTCCAGTGGGGAATGGTAGATGGGGAAGACCTATATCTTCTATAATAGATTAAGGCCAAGGTCCATTGTCCAAACAGGGTATTCAACTATCTTACTTAGTGGAGGCTATTGCATAGGCATTGGGGTTGCCAGATAGTGGAACATAGTTGGCAAAAATATCAACAAAAGGTGATCTTGAGGCAAAAAGGAAATTGACCCAGCAATGCTATGGGGTAGACCATAAGGAGTATGGTGCTCTCACATCAATGGAGAAGATTTATTTTAAGATTGCAACCTATCATCTCAATCCAACAGTGAGGCCAAGCAAGGTAACTACTTTCTCCATCCAAGCATGCACTGCTATAAGTAGAAAATTTCCTATTAACCTTCCATAGCTAATTTTTTTGGAGATTTAAAAATGCTTCAAGGAGAACAAACATGGAAGGAAGACCCTACCCTTTCCATGCCTTATCAGAAAACTTTGCAAAAGGGTAGGCATTGCTAACTATTCTAATGATACTTTCAAGCATGCTCCCTTGGCCTCATGGGCAAAAATCATGAAGGATAAGATGACAATGACCACTTAAGAAGAGGAGTTACCACCACCACCACCCACTTAGAACACAACATCAAAGGCTTGTGCAATCTTTTAGAATTTTCATCAAATCCAAGAATAGCTCTTGAGTGAACAAGAGTAACAAGTAGGAATGAGTGGGGTGGATCCATCTATGTATCGACTAGTGATGAGTCACCTTAAAGAGTTGGCCCAAATAGTTAGCTAGATGGAGAGAGGTGGTCTTATTTTCTCTACCCAAAGAACACAATTGCCTTCAAGGTTAGATCCCAACACTTGAGAGGTGATGGTGTCACTAGCAACACACCATCTATTCCTAGAAATATCTGGGAATGTTGCCACTTTCTTGGTAAGGTTGGAGGAAGGTGAAGAGGCAACTATCTTGGTGATGCAACACCAAGGATAGGAGATAGTGATAGAAGTGGTAGCTAATTGTGTAGTTGAAGCATTGAATGCACCCACGACATTTGTACTAGACATATCTAAATTTCAAGATGTGCAGACATCTGTAGGCACGATTAGCAAGAAATTAAACAAAACCCAACATGAACAGTTGCTGGAACGACTAGTATGAATTAGAAAACTAACTTTGGATATCTTTGATCTCTCAAAGAACATCATTACAACCTAGTCAGAGCTGCTGAATGCAAGGGGTAGATGCATCATTTTAGAAGGGCAACTAGAAATGGCCTAAGAGAAAAATCAATGCTTGGCCACGGAGGTTATTGAAGTTCATACCTAACTTGTAGAACAAGCAATACTCAGCCTAGCAATGACAAGAGATGAAGCTATCAAACAACTTCAAGAAGGATTTCAAAAGGCTGAGGAGGAAGTAATAATGGCCATCTTCAAATAGTCCATGGTAGAAGTTGAAATGCACTTAATTAAAAAGAACTTGAATTAGATGTACCAAGAGAATGAAGCACTGACTATGCAAAATCATTGCCTGCAAAATGTTGATGCTTAAAGAGATCAAATGCAAGAGTTCATTCATCAAAAATAGGAGCAGCTTGCCAGGGTAAATACCAAACTGAGAAAATTGATTGTGGAGAACTATAATCTATCAATGGAGGAGATATGCATCTTCTGACAAAATTCTGCCATCAAGATCCCTTCCTGGAAGAACAAAGCTCTCAAATTTGAGTAAAAAATCACTATAGGGACCAGGTTGGTTTGCAAAAGAAAATTAATGAAAGAAAAATATAGATGGAAAAGATAAAAGTAAATAAAGCCCTCTAGCAACTCTAGTAAGGAAGAGAGATGTGACAACCCATCCTTAATGGGATTGATACCTACAACAAAGTGGATATTTATTTGAAGGAGTTGTATATCAAAGAAATGATAGAGTATATGGAGTTAACCAACCTCGTTATGCAAACTTGGCAATGTTGATAGTCAAACAACTGTAGTCAGAATTGGAGAAGAAAGTCGCTAGCATGTATCTACTATACAAGGCTAAGTACAAAAAGCACAAGGACACCAAGCAAAAGATTGAGACTGCTAACATTAAACTCAAAGTTCTTAGAGGGTGATTCAAAGATCAACGATCTATCACTGAGAACCTAGCTAGAGGGATGAATGACTACTAGGAGCTGAAGAACATAGTGAGAGCCTTTGACATTGTACATAAATAGTGTGTTGCCTAGTTTTTCAATGCTAAGGAGTTTTTTTCCAATGATTTTGTTTCCTTGGGATGTGCCGATTTCAACCCACATTGGGGAAGCTATGTGGATGGTGCATGATCCTAAGAGTAAGAAGGAGAAAATGAAAGCACTGCTAGATGCTTTCCACCTCCTGCCTAAAGTTGTAGCAATAGATGAACAACTGTAGTTGCCTCAACCACCACCAATGTATGAAGCCAATGAAGGTCCCTTGGAACCTTAGGAACCACCACTGCTTAAGACCATTTGATCTTCTTCAACAAGCTTCACACCATCAAGAAATGTGTTGCCCAATTCTTAAAGAGTTGTATCATGGTGTTTAATTTTGTGTCCTAAACACCACAATTTTTGTAATGTGCTGATTTATACAACTGGGCATTCCATTTTTTTTCAAACACAGTCAATTTTTTCTTGTTGAAGAAAAGTTAGTCAATAATCCCATACCTTCCTAATTTTTTGAGAGAAACCTAGGATAAATTTTCATTCAGTCATGGGGATATGATGAGTCATTGTTGGTTGGTTGTGTTGATGAGGCTTCATTGATGTAATCAACCATGTCAATGAGGCCTTGTTGACACATCTCACACTACGTCAATGAGGCCTTGTCGACGCATCTTGCCTTACATCGACGAGGCCTTGTCAACATAGTGTCTATCCATCACCTATAAATATGCACCTACTAGTCACATTTATGGAAATCTAGATTTTAGTAGCAATGAAGCTCTTCTAATTTTTCCATTCAAAAGTTAGAATTTTTTCCCTCAAGTGCTCGTAGTAGGAGTCATTGAGTGTATGGATCTTTATTCCAGCATTATTATACCTGAGCACGATAGTGTGTGCGGCAATAAAGAGGAGCTTTTTGATAAGCCTTATAGCACTTTGGATAGATTAGCTATTTCATTTATGCATTCAATGTTTTCAATTATTTGCTAAATGTTTTTAATTATTTAGCAAATATTTTCTAGCAATTGAGTTAATGAAGCAATTTAAGCTAGATAGATTAAATACATACGTATGACTGCTTCGAGCGTAACACGTATTCATTTGGTAATCCCAACAGCATTATTGCCTGGTATGCCTAGTAGTGTAATGACGGAAAATGTCGGTAGCTGGAAAATACCAAACAAATTCCGTGTGCACAGTTTTAACCACGGAATCGTGTGAGGGCTGTGCTAGAGAAAACGAATCCGCAGTGCCCTGAACGGTCTTGTCGATCAGACAAGGACTTACTTAATCAGTAAATCGACGAAGATTATAGGTGTTTCGTGGAACAATTTGATTTGATAAATCACAAAAGGGGAGGAAAACTATGTAGATAAATTGCAAAAATGACAACGTTAACTTGACAAAGGGAATCGGATCTAAGAGAAATGCATGATTTCAAGATCTGTACTTTGACCCGAAAGAACGAGTATCATGTATACAAAATTACAATGGGAAGATTCTGATTATCTTGTGCAAAACATACACAAAATAATAAGAAAACTATTTAACAAGGAGTGTAGAATGGAGCTTGGTCTACCTTGTAAGCCAAAGATGGAGTGCAAGGAAGGTCAAGCTCGGATGTCTATCAACCAACTGTGTCTGATCAATAGATCTTGCCAATCGCACCAAATGATCTCTCGATCTCTGATCTATCTTCTTCGCTTTGGGTAGTCTCTGCTCAAAACTGCCAAGGATCACTGATGGGAGAACTGTATCTTCGCCAAAAGGTATGATCACTCCTGCTGCCAAATGCTTGAAAAATGTCTCTCGTTTCTGCTCAAGGAAGATAACTACCAAAAGTTCAAAATGCCAGCTGCTGCTCTCTATTCAAGAAGTCCAAAAAAAGTCCCTCTTCTCTTTGCCAACTGAGGTGTTTATAATATGTAGAAAAGGCATGGCCTTGATGACACGTGTCTCGAGCTTTCCGGATACCATTGACTGGATGAACTGGCTATGTCATGTCACATTGCAACGTACTCTGTCAACACTTTGCCGAAGCTGCTTCATGATTACGCACAATACGCTTATCAGCGTATTGCGCATATGGATAGCAAACGCGTAACTGCTTTTTCCAGCTTTACGTTGTATTACACTTGTTTACGCTGCGTCGCATGGCCAAGCATAACAAAGCATGGAAATGTGGATCAAGCTGTTTTATGCTAATTTACGTAGCAAAGTGTAGTGAAGCGTAAAAAAAGATCAACTCGACAATAAATTACACTAACGTACGCTGCGTAGTGTAACGAGCGTAAGGCGATCAATCTGCAAAAGGAAAGGGGCCGATCTGTCGCACTTCCTTTGGACTTTCCCTTTGACCTTTTTTGAAGCTCATTACGCTGCCTTGCGTAACAGAGCATAAATCTAACCCGAGACAAAATACTTAGCAGGATATGCGAGAAGTCGCATATTACGCTGCTCAGGCCTTAAACTTCACCAAATCTGTTGAAGTAAGTCACCTTTTGATGTCAAACTATGTTAAGCAGAATTACGCTAGGCATCATTACGCTATGTTGCGTAATGTAGCATAAAGGCAGAAAACATAGTAAAATTAGAATTTGTAAGGAAGTTGGAGACTTGATGCCAGGCACCATTTCACCTTGCTTTGCCTTGTTCTACCTTCCAGAATTCTATCATGAACTTTCTCCTGAATCATGAATCTTCACCTGAGGCCGATTCACAATTTCCATGGTGTTTCAAGTAGCATAGCACTTGGTCACCCAGCAGTGGATATGTGAGTTCAAGATGTGTATGGAAAGTGCGAACGAATACTTATGTTACAATTAGTTAAATGATTAGTTTATTAGTTAATTTATATTTGTTAATTAAAAATTTTTATCTACATTCCAAGCACCTGACTATAAAACATAAAAAATGATACAAATTGAATGCCTTAGTTACACTTAACTATACCAACGAATGTCACAAAGTGCAATTGGGAAGACAATGATTAACCTTAAGGCTGGATTCACTTCCTAAAGGGCTAGTGCACTAGAAATGATGAAGTCCACAAAATTTGACCAGATCATGTGTGAACACTTTGTGATTTGTATGGTTGGATGTAGGGGTACCTCACTACTCATCACATTCCAATTAAAATAAATGGACAAGAAATTAGGAATTCCCTATTGGATTTAGGAGCTAGTATTAATATTATGCCTCTTGAAATGGCTAGATAACTTAATATAGAGGATATAAAAAGAGTAAACATGATAATATCATTAGCTAATGGTTCAAGTGTAAAATCCATAGGAATCATAGAAGACTTAATAATAGAGGTAGAAAAGGAAAAATATCCAATTGATTTTGTCATTTTGGAAGTAAAAGATCCTAATTATTTTCCTATTATATTAGATAAATCTCATTTACACTAAATCTAAATTTTACACTAAATATATATGATAAGGTAAAAGAAGATCATTTAAATATAGACTTGAAGCAAGAATGCTCTACACCGTACCCACTTCAGCAGTGGCACAAGATAGGGAAACCTTAGTATTGAATAATTTCAAGGAAGGACCTTTAAATCCCTCAACTAAGGAACAACAAGATCTCCTTGACCAAATTCTAAATTTAGGTTTAGAAAATATTGGAGAAATAATCCAACCAACAAATAAAGATTCCTTAGATCTTAAAGAACTACTCAATATGCTTAAGTATATTTTTCTAGATCAAAATAAACCATTAATAATAAATTCCCAACTTACCAATGAGTAAGAAAGAAAACTATTAGAAATCTTTAGTAGAAAATCTAAGGCATTTTCATGGAGCTATGAGGACCTTCACCAAGGAATCTCATCCAACATCTACCAACATCATATCTATCCAGAAGACAATGTCAAATTAGTAAGAATTTCCCCAAGACAAATTAACCCAACCTTAAAAAAAATAGTTAAGGATGGAATTTCAAAACTTTGGAAAGAAGGAATCATTTATCCAATAGTAGATAGTGAATGGAGAAGTCCCATTACTGTAGTTCCAAAAAAGGATGGAAAATGGAGAGTTTGTGTAGACTCTAGAAGATTAAATCAAAACACAAAAAAGACCATTTTTCATTACCATACATAGACTAGATTCTAGAAAAATTAGAAGGACATGCATATTACTATTTTTTGGATGGACTTAGTGGTTACAATTAAGTAGCTACTGCCCCTGAAGAAAAACATAAAACAACCTTTACATGTCCTTATGGAATTTTTTCTTATAGATGAATGCCTTTTGGCCTTTGTAATGCACCAACCACTTTCCAAAGAGCCATGATCTCAATATTTTTGGATATGTTAGAAGATTATGTTAAAGTTTTTATAGATGATTTTTCAGTCTATGGGAATACTTATGATGAAACCTTACAACATCTTAAACATGTATTAGATATATGTATAGATAAAAATTGAAAATTAAGTTTAGAAAAGAGTCACTTAATTGTTACAAGTGGTATTTAGGACATGTTATTTGTAAAGAAGGGATAAGGAAGGATGATGAGAAAATAAGAGTCATATCTACACTTCCAGCTTGGACCAATTTAAAGACTCTTCAATCTTTTCTAGGACATGCTGGATATTATTGAAGATTTATTAAAGATTTTTTAAAATTGCTAAACCATTATATATGATCTTAGAAAAGGATGTTTCATTTGTTTGGACCAATGATTATCACGAAGCATTCTTGGAACTAAAAAAATGAGTAACAATAGCCCCTATATTAATTGCACCTAATTGGGATTATCCATTTAATTTAATGTGTGACACTAGTCACATAGTAGTAGGGGAAGTTTTGTGACAATACATTGATAGTAAAGCAAGAGTGATGTAATCTTGGTAGGTCCATTATTTTATTCATTGGCTACCAGAGTTTGTTTGTAAGGTTTAACTTAGTGTAAGTAGGTTTTTTAATATTATTTTAATAATTAAACCTTTGAAAGTTAGGAAAATTTTCAAAAAATGCTTCTTCATAAACCAAAGATTTGTGACCCTCATAATGTAAAGCTTACCTTCGGTAGCTAGGGGATCAAAAATCAGGTTAATTAGACAAGTGGTTTGAATGTTATGGTGCTTGGAAGGTATTTGGGTCCTACAAATGGCAAAAAATCCTCTTGCTTTGGAAGGAAAATGTGCAAAAATGGCTAAGTGTTGATGTGTACATATAATGCTTTTGTGCTACATTGATGGTGATGCATTGACACATATGGCTACGTCGACGAGGATGCATCGATGCATCTAGTTGCATTGACAAGGATGCATCAATGCAACTATTTGGAACAATTTCCCACATATAAAGACTAAGTATTTAAAAAAAATTCAATAAGAAATTAGAGTCTAAAGGAAGCCAAAAAAAGCCTAAAATGATGACAAATCATGAAAAAGGGCATGAGATTGGCTAAGAAAAGAAAATTTTGGAGATAACTAGATATGCCAAGGGTTTCAACATTGGATATTTATTATGAAAAATGATGGAATTAAATGCAAAATATCTAAGAGATAGGAAGTTTAATGGAACTAGACCAAACAGTATGCAAGTGGATCCTTCCCATAATAGGCTCATGCCATTAATCCCTTTGCATGCCCTCATACCTAGGAGTCCATAGGCACCAAGGATGATTAATGATCATGGACCATTAAAAGTAAATCCATAGGATAAATCATCAAAGAATTAGGACATACCAAAAAATACACATTAATTAGTCATGATAGAAAGTAGTAAGGTGGTGGATGAAAAGAGTTAAATAATGGAAGAGAAAGAGAAAGTGGTAATGGAGTCTCGCATCGTAGTTTCATGAAGTCCTTATGGAATGTGTGGTTAATATGATCTGATATTATTCCTTCCTTAGTTGGAACCAAGTCCATCCACCTCCAGTGACTACGCATTGGCACATTTAGACCATTCAACCCTCCAAAGTTTATGGCCACTTGCAAAGATTACCCACCATTCCAAATAGAGAAGAATAGAGAAGTAGAAATTTAGGAAGAACCTTAGTGAGAGAGGTATCTTTGGGCATGGATAACATGTCTTTCCAGCCCCATAACTAGTGCTTGTAGCCATTTATTATGTCTAAGGAATGTGCTTCGACTTCCCATGTTTTCTTCATAGAAACAACACCATGCAAAGACATTCTTCTTATTAGTAGTCAATAGTAGGAATGGTGAGGGATTAATGAAAATGCTCATAAAACTCAAGAGGGTAGTTAGGTACAAAAGGTAACAAGTCCCCTTGAGCCACATCCTTGTCTATTCCACTTGATCCATTCTAATTCTATTAAGTATCAAGGTTATTGATTGTTTTATAAGTTGTAGTTAAAAAAGGATCTCATGCCTCCAAGATGAAATAATTCATGGCATTTGGTGGAGTGGGTGGATGATGTCAAATCATTGCTTGATACCATAAGAAAATTAATGTTTCATTAATCGATGTCATAATCCAAAGATGAAATCTAGTTATTGATAAATCAATCTAGATATGAAATATAGTTCAATTGAACTTCTAGTAATTAGTAGTTGTACTAAGCACTAGAATCCTAATGGGCAATAAAGAAGAAAATACAAGGAAAATTAAAGAAGGAAAAATATATAAAATAAGTTGCATAATATTCAAGAAAATAGAAAACATATAAAGAATAGTGTAAGATAAAAAATTTGAAAAATTAAGGATCTATCAAAAGATCTTAGCATGGATGGCCATCTCCCCCACAACTAAGTTGGAAGAATAAGATCCAACAAATAGCACATGCTTGGTCATCGATTGAGGTGTTCATGCCACTAGTTATCCTTAATTCTATGAAAGGTTTAACTTGCTACATGTTGATTACTAATTATTTGTTTATGCTAGCAGGGTGATAAATCATCATGGTCCAAGATGGAAAAGTTATATGAATAATAGAAGATCCTTCCAATAGCATTTGGAATTTTGTGCGTTGGGGTGCATGCATGGGATTCCAGTAGAGAATCATATCTCTCGATTGATGGACATGAAATTGTTTGTTATGTGCCTGATTTTGAGGTCATGACATTGTTTGCTATGTGACTTGTGCACTACATTCATGGACATAACTACTAATTAGTTTTTGTCTAGAAAATTTAATGTCATTAATCTTTCTCTTTAGGGTAGACTCAAATCAAGGTCAAGTTCAAAAGTCATGGAAAGTGTACAAAGTTGTACTTGTATAGGAAGAGCTGGAAGTTTCTTATACACTAACTCATAAGTGGAATAACTGATAAGAAATTTTAATGTTGACTAATAATCCCAAAGAGCATCATTGAGTTTTTTGTTCCAATATTTTCTATATTTACTAATTATATGGGTTAGTATTCTAGTTATTTTCCTATTTGTCACTTCTACTTGACCATTAGCTTGGGGGTGGTGTGGAGTCATCAGTTTGTGTCCTACCTCCAAGCATTCCATATGTTTCCAAAAACATTTTCCTATGAAATGCATTTCATTATTAGAAATTAGTCTCCTTGGCACACCAAACTTGTATACAATATTTTGTTGTATAAACCATGTCATCATAAAGGATGAATAGTCAGTGATGTTGGTGACTCAACTCACTTAGTGTGGTAGTTAACAATGATGATGATGTATGCATTTTCATTGGACATGGAATTGATGAGCCATATAAATTCAATGCCCTAAAGATTAAAAGGATCTAGTTATTAAATTCACTATTGGAACCCTTGCATTCATGTAGTCATCCCTCCATCTCTTTGACTTCTATCACATGAATGGAAGAACTAATGGGCATCCTTGAAGATCATTGGCCAGTAATATCCTACCATGAGGATTTTAATGGTTGTCTTTCTTACAACATAGTGGCCCCCATAAGGGCATTCATGAGAATCATGGAGTACTTTGAGTTGATCAACATTAGGTACACATCATTGTACCAAGCCATCAACATAACTCTTGCAGAGGTTACCCTTGATTTTCATGTAGTGTTTGGCCTTGTGAAGAAACTATTGTTTCTTTCTATTATTCCATTCTTGTGAAATTCATGAGTAGGTAGGATTGGATGTGATCATATGAGTTGACCTCTTTTGGATTTTGAACTTTAATAGCTCCAGCAAAAAGAAGTTTGTCTAGAAATTAATCAGATGATAGTCCTTCATCCTCTTTGCTCCTCCATCGTAACCAAGGCAAGTGGCCAATGACCACATTCTTAGTCCTCTTTCTATCCACCATAGTAAAGCCAAACTCTTGAAGAATCACTAGCCACTATATGACATGAGGGCTTACTGGTGGTGTTCTCATGAGGAACTGGAAAGCACAATGGACTATGTGCAAAAAAAATTTATATCCAAGCACATAGTACATGAATTTTTTAAGGCATACATGACTACCATGAGCTCCTTTTTAGTGGTGGTGTAGTTTAATTGTGCACTCATAATTCTTTGGCCTACATATTAGATATATTAGGACATTTCTAATCATCCAATTGTGTAAGCATGATCCCCAAATAACAATTTGATGCATCATTCATGATGTGGAATGGCCTAGACTATAGAATTGGACTTTCTACAAGATTCTATTTTAACTATTGGAATGAACTCTTACATTTCCTATTCTAGTTAAAAAGTGCATCCTTCTTAGTTAGTTCCACTAATGGTTTAGTGATTTTTCAAAAGTTCTTGATGAAGCACCTATAATAACAAGTGTGGCCAAAGAACGACCTTACATATTTTACCATTTCTAGTTGTATAATGATTCCTTGGATAACTTGTACATTTTCCAAGTCTACCTTGATCCATTTGCTGGAAATTCTATGCCCCAAGACAATGCCTTATTGGACCATCAAGTGGATCTTTTGTTAGTTGAGCTTCAAGTTGGTCTCCACACATCTTTGAAGTAATTGCTCAAGTTGGTTCAAGGCTTACTTAAATGTAGCCCCATAGGTAGATAAGTCATCCATGAAGACTTTTACCTTGCTATCAATTTGTTGTTGAAAGATACTGAGGACCAACTGTTGGAATGTAGCAAGAGCATGCATAGGTCAAAGAGCATCTTCCTATATGCAAAAGTTTCCCAGTGACTTGTGAATGTAGTTTTGGCCTAGTCATATGGTGATATATAGATTTGGTTATAGCCACTCTAACCATCTAGGAAGCTATAGTAGCAATGCCCTACTATGGTGTCCAAAACTTGGTCCACAAATGGTAACAAAAAGTGGTCCTAGTATGTCACCATGTTCAACAACTGAAAGTCTATGTAAACCCACCATTTTCCTCCTTTCTTTGGAATAATAACAAGTGGATTAACCCATTCACTATCCACTATTAGGTAGATAAACCTAGCTTTGTGAAGTTATTTAATCTCCTCCTTGATGATCTACTTCAATTTGGGATTCAACCTACACTGCAATTGTCGTTTTAGCTTGATGGAGTCATTTGTATAGTAATGGTGCTAGAATATCCATGGATCAATTCCTGTAAGCTCATGATATAACCAAGAAAAGATTGTTGGACATTTTTTCATCACCTTCAACAATTTTTATTTTTGTTTAGGAGTATTTCTAACATTGATGATCACTGGCTTGTCATTGTTGAGAAAAACATATTTCATGTCTATCAATAAAAGCTTCAGTTCAAGAGGCTCCTACTTTAAGTTATCAAGGATCTCCAACTCTCCAAAATCTATTTTGCTTTAGGAGTTGGAGGGTTGATGATGGAATTACTCTATTTTATCCATGCTTTCAACATAGGTGTTGGTAAGGCTCTCAATTGGTTCCATGCATATAGTTGATTCAATTTTGTCATCTATTGTTAACCACTAGGTACCTTCTTGTTTTTTGGTTATTGCATACATGTACCTTTGAATCACTACTATTTTAGCACACTAATTGCTTTCTTGAAGTGATGTATCATTGATGGTCCATAATTTCTACACGCAATGGCACCCTATGTCACCATATGCAATACATGGAACTCTCTTCTTTTGAACTTTATCAAATTCATTTTCCTTGGACATTTTCAAGGAAAGGTCTCAAATCCCCATCCTAGCATCTATTGTGCTTAGCCATTCCATTCCCATAATGATAGGGAACTCTCCCTCACAGTTTTCTACATGGATCACAAGGAAATCAATAGGATAGGGCCATTCATAGATGGTGATCACAATGTCCTCCACCAATCCCAAAGGAATAATGATGGACTAATTTTCTAGCTCTAATATGATGTTGGTTTTTTTTCAAAGGAGGCATGTTCCAAGCCTTGTATATTTCTTGGGAAATTAAATTGACTCTACAATTTGAATCCAAGAGAGCCTTACATGATTTTTTTCTTGAAATCTCTAAGTAGATGAGGGGACTCCTAGGATCAAATCATTTTCTCAAAAGGTGGCCAACCTTTATCCAATTTGTGAGTACATGAATCAACATGATAGTGTGGACTTAGGGAACTGTTTTATTTGAAGGTGGATTGGTAGGATTTTTAGAGGTAGAGATAGAAAGGTTAGTAGCCATGGGTGTTTGCAAGGGCTTTGGGAAGCTACTGGTTCTAAAGAATGGCCTCTTATAAGGCTTTGGTTTAAGGCCACACAACTGCATATCTAGCTATAGATTCACTATCCTCATGGCATTTCTTTGTTGTGGCTACATAGGAATTTCACTTAATATGGATGAAGAAATTGGTAAAATTATAGTTAATTGTGGTGTAGGATTTGATGGGTGCTAAGGAGGATGAAAGGATAAAGGAGATTCATTCCTTGGAGAAGGTGCTCTGTAGTATTTTGGAGGGTAGTAGTGGTAAGGAAAGGAGGCATGACTAGAGGATTCACATGAAGATATAGGCTACCAGACATAGTATCCATAAACATTAGGTTGTTGGTAAGGATATTGCTATTGTGGTGGTGACATCCCCCACAACTATGAGTGTTGCCACTACTAATACTACCCTTGAGGTTGAGGAGACACTTCACTTAGATAGTACATTTGTTGGTGGAACTACTACCAATAGTTTCCTTGTGGATAAGGTAACTACCTGGTTCCTTGTCATTTTTCCAATCTATAATTTAGGGTGTACATCTTAGATTCTTGCAAATGTGACACCAATAGACAACATCCCTTGGGATTTTCATATTGGCAGATGTCATAACCATCATTGTCTTTTCCTGAATCTACAACCTCCTCTACTATTGCAGCTTTACACTTGTTCTTATAATATCCCTATGCTGCACTTTTTTTCTTTCTTCTATTTTTATTGCTTATCCCTTGGTCTCTTTGCTCCTCTATGATTTTTAGAGATGTTTGAAATTTCTCATACAAGGAGTTTCACACTTGTCTACCTTAGCTAATATTTCAATGATAGATTTTTGTATCAATAAGGTTTTCCTCTACACCACTTCATCAAGCTATTTCTCCTCCTTGATATCATTAAAACTCACCTCCCTTTTTCAAATGGAGGCATTCCTATTATACTCTTCTACACTCTCATGCTTTTTGAGGTCTCCTTTTTCTTTGACCACCTAATCTATCATCCTTTGGATTTGATGGACCGACAACTTAGAAAGTCTACCTTGGGAATAGATCCTAAGAGTTTTCCTTATTTTGTTCCTAAGCCCATCTATGATATAGTAGACATAGTCCCTTTAGAAGTTTCCATGCCTTGGGCATCAATGCAAAATAAAATAGTACTAGACCAAGGCTACATCCAAGGACTCATGATTACCTTATTTCCATCCTTAGGTCTATGAGTTGAACACTCTAGAGTACATTTGGTATTTATCATTAAATAGTTCCAACATAGTACTCCATCAACAAATGGATTCTACTTCTAAGAACTGGTACCAACTTTCAACTGCATTGATGAGTATCTTTGAAAACAATTTCAACTTCTACCATTCATTCTCTATATTCTGTAAGGCACAAGCATCATGAAAGGCTTGAAGATGGTTCTGTGGATCTGAATTATGTTCCTCTTCAAACTTATGGATATTGTTCATATCCAACCTATTATTTAGCTATCTTTCAAGTGCTTTGTTGGAATTCTAACTACCTCTAAAATGTTTAATAGAGCATAGGCTCATCATAGTTATAATGATCATGGTGGCCCTTGTCATGTCCATGATGTCTATGACAAGTCTTACTATGCCTTCTTTCTTGATGATGCTCCTCCCTTTGTTGTTGCCCTTGACCCTATTCTTGATCATCCTAGTGATATTTGTGTTTATCCCTATCTCACCATTCATCTCCATCCCAATCATGACTATTCTTTCTTCTATCTTGGTCTCTGCTCCTCTTGTTAGAGTTGGAGAAGGAAGACGATAAGGATGATGATGAGGATGAGGAAGAAGAAGAACTAGTAGTAGAATGATGCCTACTAGTTCCTCTCCTTCAAACCCTACCCCAATCAACTTGCTTTTCTTTTCCTTTATGCTTTTCATTATCCTTTTTTTTGAATGAGTGACTATAGTTGTTGTCTTTTGAGGCCCCTTGGTTTTGAGAACCATTCTTTTCCTTACCCAGGTTGTTCATAGTTGATCATAACCTTGGGTTAAGGGTCTCCTCGTCATAAAAAGGAGGAGAGTTTGTGTATTGGGATTGGCCTAAAAATAAGTCTGTTCCTTCCTTATGTTGTTGTAAGAACAACTAGGTTGGGATCCTCTTATTCATAGAGGCTTCGTAATGTGCCTCCATCTACTAATCCTTATTTTGTTGGCCATCGATAAGGTGGTAATCCCAAAAATTATGGTCTTGGAACTCATGCTCTACACCAAGTGTAGCAATGCCTAGCCTGATGAGATTCCTCATCAGCATGGTAGGAACAAATTGTTCAAGAGGCAACACAATGTTTCCTTCCATATCCCCTAGCATAGCTACTCATCTTGATGCAAAATGAACGTAAAATCCATATTGTAAAGATCTAGATGGATGTTGAAAATAGGAATTTTTTGGGGTGTTTTTTGGACCTCCTATCATTGATTGGATCCTCTTGTAAATGGTAGATATTTGTCCCTATGAGAAGAAGCCATGTTAGCTTTTGCTAGAAACAGTATGCTTGCTCTTATTTCCTTAATGATTTATTGTTGATTGGTACTTACAATGTCTTTATATAATTTCATGATCTTTCTCTACTTAGCAAACTTAGCTAAACTAAATCCTCGATAACAGTACCAATGATGAGTAGTTGGATACCCTACATCCAACCATATGAACCACAAGCATGAACTAGTGATCTAGTTGAATTTTGTGAACTTAGTTCCTAAGTTTGCCTATAGACAAAGACTATGAACCTAAGGGTCATGTGATCATTGTCTTCCTAACTCTCACTTTTGTAAGCTCTTATGTATGGTTAAGTGTGAGTTAAGGCATATGAAATTTATTTTTGTTTATATTTTTATATATATTTTATCCTAAGTGCTAGATGAAATAATGAATGATGGATGATTAATTATTTTAACTATCTAACGACTCTAAGGGCTAACTATCCTGACATAAGTATCCATACCCACTTTCCATACACATCCTAAACTCATATTAAGGCTACTTTGTTAACTTCCTTGCTTATTTCTTGGGATATACATAACTTGTTCTCGATTTTCTTATTTATGCCATAATTTCATTTTATTTCTTACAATTGCAAGTGATGAGAGGCGAGGTACCGCTATGCTCAACCATATGAATACAAATGTTTCATGCATGATCTGGTTGAATTCCAAGGACTAAGTGCTTATGTGCCCTTGTGGAGCAAGGATGGGTCAATTGATTAGTGTCTTCCCAAACTTACTTGTATGTTATGTTTGTATGGTTAAGTAAGCTTGAGGCATATGATTTTTATATCTTTTATGTTTTTATGTCCTATGCTAATAGGGAAAGAGAGAGATAACTAGGTGACTAATTTAACTTAACTACTCATTAACTAAGTTCTAACTAATCTTAACATGAGCATCCATTCCCACTTATTGTACACATCCTAAACCAGTGCAAACACTACTGGGCTCTTAAACGCTAGTCATTTCTAAGCTACCAAGTGTCACACGTATGCTCGAAGGGGTCATGCTTGTGTAATTTAATGATTTTCTTAATTGATCAAAATGAATTTCTACGCTAATAACATAAATGTAAAGTCCATAAAATAAAATAAATGCATAAGAAAATAAAATAAAATAAATGCGTAAGAAAACAAATCTCAAGTGCTGCGAGGATGAATTAAAGAGCTCATCTTTATTGCCATACATAAGATGTGCTCAGGTACAAAATGCTCAAATAAAGATCCATCCACACATCAACCTCCTATTGCGGGCACTTGGAACCTCCAATTGTGCACCTAGGCACTATATTTATAGGCTTGGAAGTAACTACTATAATAATTAGAGTAACTTCTAGAGTAACCACTAGAGTAACCACTCTAATAATTAGAGTAACTACTCTCATCATACCCTCACGACTGAATGAAAACTCATCCTTGAGTATAGAAGAAAAGAAACAAGTTCTTTACAAAATATTGGGAAGGTATGGGATTATTGACTACTTAACAACTGATGGTGGAATGGGATGACAGACTCAATGTGCCCAGTGAATAGATCAATAAGCATATTACTACATAAATAACATCCAAGCCTTTATTTTATAGCTTATAGAGAAAGAGAGAGAAAGAAAATGAAGCATGTTGCCACCAATGCTAAGATTGCACCTTTTGTTGTTTATCCATAGCCATGTCACTAGACTTGATCCTTTTGTAAATTCTCTAGTTTTGGTCCATCCTAAGTGATTCCTCCAAGCCCAGTCCATTGTTTGTATGATCACCATCTACACACACAACACATTCACAAATGAACAAGGATAGATAAACCACAATGCAGTTGATACCTTGCCTCGATATGAAGTGCATTGGCTGAGTTGTGGTTATGGTAGAAACTAGTTCGGAGGTCTATCACAGGTGACTACCCAAGGTGTAGGGGTTAGGTGAATAGTAAAATTGAAAAAATTAAAAAATTTATGCTAGGGCCCCCATGATTAAGAGTGAACCTCCGGTAGCGATAAGATAGAAAAATATGAGGAACAAGAAATATTGGAAAAAATAACAACGACAACACCAATAAAATGAGTGTCATGGATGGGGATGAAACAAGAGATGATTGAGTGCAAGAAATGTTTAAGGAAAAAGAACTTAACAATTGCACCAAAAAGGAATGCTAGTGGGTCCTCCCTAAAGCAAGCTCATGCCTTTTATGCCCTAACAAACCCACAAACCAAAGAGTCTGTAGGCTTTAGGAATGTCATTTAGAAGTAAGAGTTAAACACTTACCCACAAGAATTCACCAAGGAAAAATAATGCATCAACCCAAAATGGACTAATGATAAAACTAGCAATGAGGTGGGAAATGGGAAGAAAGATGGAGAGGAGAGAATGGAATGGAATCCCAAAAACAAGGTTGTGTAAAGCCCCTTGTATATTTNAAAGAGTGACTACCATCCTGAGAAGAGCGAGATGGAGAAGCAGGAAGTGAGAAAGGGCCTTAGTTAGAGGGAACCTTCAGGCATGGGTAACATGTCTTTCCAGTTTCATAACTAGTGCTTATAGCCCATATTGCTTTATTATGTCTAAAATGTGTGCTTTGAATTCTCATTTTTCTCCTTTCTTTTCTCTCTCTTTTTTTTTGTATGAGAACCACACCATGCAAAGAATTATTTTTATTCACTCAACTTCCTAATATTTGAACAATGTCAAAATGGCGGAAAACCCAAGAAAAAGCATCCAAGCATCCAAGAGAATGGCCAGCACCAATGCATCAAATCCCCTTGAAGTCAACCCTTTTCATCCTTTGAGTCTTTCCTTGGTTTGAAAAATACCTAGCCACCAATTCATTAACAAGTTTACTTAGAAAAAGAGGACTATATAGTTCCAACCCAAAAGAGACCATAGAGTTGTATGGATGAGTGGATGGTGTGGACGCATTACCTTTTTTACCAAAATAACCATACCTTAATATCAACATCATAATTCAAAGGTAAAAACCAAACATTAGCAATAAATATGATATAATGCAATCCACCATCATGAGCACTTATTGGATGATGAATAAAAGTAAATCAAGCAAACAAAGAAATAGTAAAAACATGAACAATGGTGTAAAACAAAAATAAGAAAAGTTGGAAAAATGTGTAAAACAAAAATTCAAAAATAACTAAGGGCCTAAAATGGTTAGCATAAGTGGCGATCTCCCCCCACGACTGAGTTGGAAAGAGGAGATCTAAAATAGTGAGCAAGGTTGTCCATCAACAAAGGTAGCATGTGTACTGGCTATCCTAAGCTCATGGAGAGGTTTGGTTTGTTGTATGTTGACCAATAGTTTCTTGTCCAAGCTCTTAGGTTTGTATATTGTCATGGCCCCTAAAGGAAAATTTGCATAAATAATATAAGGTCCTTCCCAAAGTGTTTGAAATTTAGTACGTTGTGGCACATGTGTGGGATTCCAGTAGAGAACCTTATCTCCTAATTGATATTTAACTTTCCTAATCCTTAGGCCATGATGTTGTTTATTGAATGCCTTGTGCAACTCGTTAGATGACAAGGTATCTAGTCAGTTTTCATCTAGCAAGTTAAGGGTTACTAACCATTGTTTCTATGCTAGGTCAAGGTCAAGGTTGAGGTCACATGCCATGCATAGTGTATGAAGCTTAGTTTGAATGGGAAGTATTGGCAATTTTTCGTACACTAACTCATAGGGAGAGTAGACTGTAGGGAGTTTCCATGTGGAGCGGTATGCCCAAAGAGCATCATTCAGTTTACTGCTCCAGTCATGCCTAAACTTGCTAACAATTCTTGTCAATATCTTCGCAATCTCTCTGTTGGTCACTTCTACTTGACCGTTCGCTTGGGAGTGGTATGGTGTAGTTAATTTATGCTTAACCCCTAAGTGTTGCATTAATTTCTAAAAAGTTGCACCTATGAAGTGGGTACCATTTTCTAAAATAAGTGCACAAGGCACACCAAACCTATTTATGATTTGTTGTTGAAAAAATCATGCAGTAGTAGATGATGTACAATCCTTAACATTAGCTACTTCTGCCCATTTAGTTAGGTAATCAACAGTAACAATGATATAGGCTTTTCCATTGAACATTGGTGTAATTGGCCCCATAAAATCAATTCCCCAAATGTTGAAGGGTTCTAATAGTTGGATCCATTGTTGTGGAGCCTCCATTCTAGCAGTCATTCCCCCATCACGTTGATAGTGCTCACAAGATTAGATGAATTTATGGGCATCCCAAAACAATCTAGGCCAATAATATCTTGTAAGCAAGATCTTGATGGCCATTTATCTCCCAACGTAATGACCCCCACAAGGACCCTCATGAGCATCTTGGAGAACTTGCAATTGATCTATATCAGGAACACACCATCAAACCAAGCCATCGGGACACACTTTGTAAAGTTACCCATTGATTTCCATAAAGTACTTGGCTCGGTGAAGAAACTGTTGTTTCTTCTTAAGTTTTAACTCTTGTGGTATTTTTTGGGTGAGGACATAGGTAAGAATGCTACTGTAGAAGTTTGTCGCCATGGGTGATTGATTATTCACTACACTAGCAAAGAGGAATTCATTAGGAAAATAATTAGAAATTAGATACTCATCCTCTTTGTTGTTCCATCCCAACTAAGATAAATGATCAACAACTACATTCTTGGTGCCTTTATGATTAATCATCATAAGATTGAACTCTTGTAAGATTACAAGCCATCGTATGATACGAGGACTTACCACTGGCTTATTCATGAGGAACCTTATTGCACTATGATTTGTATGTATATATACTTTATATCCCAATACATAGTATCTAAACATTTCTAGTGAAAAAACTACAACCATTAATTCTTTCTCTATGTTAGTGTAGTTAAGTTGTGCACCAGCGATACTTCTACTTGCATAGTGGATGTAATAAGGATGCTTCTAGTCATCTAACTATGTAAGTGTGGATCCTAAGGCATAGTTGGATGTGTCAGTCATGATATG
>MNCI01017574.1:60724-90316 GCA_015680685.1 Gnetum montanum
GTGGCATTCCCCATGATTGTGGATGCTACCACTGTTGATATTGCTCAATCAGTTGTGGTGGAGTTCCACTTGGATAATACATTAAGGGTTGGTGGAACTATCTTGGGTTACCTTGGGGATAAGGTAACCTTTGGGGTGTTTGCCTTTTGTTTAATCATGGGTTGAGTGCATACACCCCAAACTCTTGCGTATGTGATATTACAGGGAAACATCCCTTAGGATGGTCATATTGACATACTTCACATCCACTATCATTGTCTGTTTCTAACTCCACAACCTCTTCAATGATGGCAACTTTGCCCTTACCCTTGCTACGTGTGTGTTCAGCTTCTCTCTTTTTTCTTTTTTCATGATCACTACCTTGCTCTCTAGACTCCTGTACTTTTTTAAGGAAAAATTGAAATCTACTGTCTAGGGAATCCCACATTTGGTCTACCTTTGCTGATACTTCTGATGTCAACTTTTGGATGGGCAAAGTTTTCCTATTTACCATCTCTTCGAGTGGTGACTCGTCTTCATCCTCACAAAATCTTACTCCCCTCTTCCAGAGGGAAGGATCTCAGTTATACTCTTTTGCACTTTCTCTCTTCTATAGCTCACCTTCTTCCTTAGCAATTTGCTCCAATAGCCTTTGAATTTGATGGGACCTAAGCTCACATATTCTCCCTTGGGCATAAGTCCCAACGGTTCTTCTCGTTTCATGCCTAAGCCCATCCACGAGATGGCACAGTTGATTCCTTTGCGAATAACCATGGCCAAGACAATGTGTAACAGTGCATAATATCAGCCCATGGCAGCATCAAAGGGTTCATGTCCTCCTTATTTCCAGCCTTGGATTTTCTTTCGCAAGTTACACACTCGGGAGTATTTTTGGTACTTATCATTAAATAGTTCTAACATAGTACTCCACCTACAAATGGATTCCAGTTCTAAAGACCGGTACCAGCTTTCCACTTCTTTAACTAGTGTTTGTGGGAACAACTTAAGTTTTTTCCATTCATTCTCTATATTTTATAAGGCACACGCATCATGGAATACTTGAAAGTGATTCTAAGGATCAGTGTTGTATCCTCCTTCAAATTGTGGGATATTGTTCATATCTAATCTCTTGATCCTACTATCTTTCTGGTGCCTTGTTGGAATTATAACAACCTCAGTTATGTCCAACATACTTCGAGTAGCAAGTAGGGGTCCATTGTGATGGTCTCATCCATGACAGCTATGATGCCTACGTTGTTCCCTACTCTTCCTTCTTCTATGTCGTGACTTTATAGAGTGCCCTCGTCCCCTTTCCTAGCTATTTTGTCTATGAATTCCACTTTGCCTACCTTTATCCCCATGGTATTTTTCTTTATGACTACATCTGGACATTGAAGGAGAGGACGAAGGAGATGATGAAGGTGAAGAAGAAGGATAACCATCACCATGATGATGTCTGCCACCTTCTCTTTGGCGACCTTGGCTTTGATCGCTATTGCGATCAGAATGTCCATCTTTATCATGTATTTGTGTCCCTTTTTCAGATCCTTTCTACCCATGGGTATCAGAACTTGGTTATGAATAGTGGAATGAAGGTTCTGATACACAACCCCTTGGCCAAAGTCAAGGGAGGAACATCATTGTGTGGGCAACTACCTAAGGCAGGTTCACCACCCTCATTTTCGCTTAAGACATGTGGGACATCTTGCAACCACTTACCCTTCAAAGACTTATGATGTCTCTTCTATTGCAAATCCCTTTGACATTGTGCCTCCGTGGGATGGTATTCTCTTGATTCATGGTCTTGTACAATGTATTTTGCATGTAAGTGTAGCATGCCAATTCGTGTGAGGGCACAAAGAAGCATGCTTGGGACTGAACGATTGGGAGGTAACACTATGTTACCTTCTAAGTCTCACCAACACAATTGTTCATATTGATGGAGGATAAAGGTAAAGTTTGGTATATACTCATCAAGATGAATATATACCACTCGAACTTGTTGAGGGACTGGCGGATCAACTTCATGTGTATTATGCCNTGTGCAATGTATTCTTATTTATTATTTTCTCAATCAACCCTAAGGGTTCATTCCAACGATGTGAATGATTTCCTATGTTCTAATTAGTGCACAAACAACTAAGTCCCCGGCAACGACACCAATGATAAGCAGCAAGGCACCCCTACACTCAACCATATGAATATGAACGTTTCATGCACGATCTGGTCAAATTCCAAGGACTAAGTGCTTATGCACCCTTGTGGAACAAGGATGGGTTGATTGATCGTTGTCTTCCCAAACTTACTTGTATGTCACGATTGTATGGTTAAGTAAGCTTGAGGCATATGATTTTTATATCTTTTATGTTTTTATGTCCTATGCTAATAGGGAAAGAGAGAGATAACTAGGTGACTAATTTAACTTAACTACTCATTAACTAAGTTCTAACTAATCCTAACACAAGCATCCGTTCCCACTTACTATACACATCCTAAACCAGTGCAAACACTACTGGGCTCTTAAACGCTAGTCATTTCTAAGCTACCAAGTGTCACACGTATGCTCGAAGGGGTCATACTTGTGTAATTTAATGATTTGCTTAATTGATTAATATGAATTTCTATGCTAATAACATAAATGTAAAGTGCATAAAATAAAATAAATGCATAAGAAAAATAAAATAAAATAAATGCGTAAGAAAAAAAATCTCAAGTGCTGCGAGGATGAATTAAAGAGCTCATCTTTATTTCCATACATAAGATGTGCTCAGGTACACAATGTTTGAATAAAGATCCATCCACACTTCAACCTCTTGCTACGGGCACTTGGAAAATACTCTAACTTTCAAACAGACTACAAGAGTTTCGCTACTTGACTGTTAAAAGACTTCCTACAATTATGCACCTAGGCACTGTATTTATAGGCTTGGGAGCAACTACTCTAATAATTAGAGTGACTACTAAAGTAACCACTAGAGTAACCACTTTAATAATTAGAGTAATTACTCTCATCAACAAGCTATCAATGTTGGAAAATATGGTCTCTCGCCCAATTCATCAAGTACTTGTATAAATCATTTAAAATTATTTTGGAAATGTTCATAGAAAGCCACTAACTCTTTCTTCATTGGATACTTCTTCATTTCCACATTCAAGCTCTAATATAACTTATTTCATGTATTTGATGAAATCCATTAATTTTTTCTCTGTATTCATCTTTGTTGTTCATAGTTTAAAAAGAGATGGTCTTTCTTTGTTTGATGTAGGGATCCAAACATTTGATATAAATATTCCTAAATCTTTACAACTATATTCATACCATACACAAAACAAGGTACTTTGTCAAATATGTTAGTGTAGAGAATGGTTAAAACCATATCATGTTATTCTCTTTTTAAATCATTATCAAGTCTGAAGTTAATACTTAAAACAACATGCCAAATTCTACTAGCTCTTAAGATAATTCTCATTCTTTGTGCCTAAGTCTTATAGTTCTTCATCATGAGCTTTTGCAAGTTTGTAACTATAGTCTTGCTTATTAAAGACCTCAAGAGACATTTAATTTCTTCTTCTTTTAATGTCATATTGTATAGAGAATTGGTCACATCTTTAACATTTTCATTCTTGTTCTTCCTCATAAATTCTTATTCATTACTTGATCTCATGCCTTCTTCTTGCTCTAATACCACGTTAACTTTCAATGCAATATCATTCAAAAGTGCTTTACAAAGATTTGTAATACATCAAGATCTTTGGTAAAGAAATTTCGTAATCACCAAAAATTTTTAATTCCAATAGCTTTCTTTTATAATCTAGTATTCTTGGATCTTTTACTCATAATAGTTTATTCCTTAATTATGGACAACTATACTTTTCTTCTTTCTTTCTTTCTTTATTACTTATAGTGATACATACTGATTTGGTATTGGCCAAACCTTTAACACACCAAAGGATTATGACTCATCATA
Organism: Gnetum montanum; assembly: GCA_015680685.1. Lineage (NCBI taxonomy): Eukaryota > Viridiplantae > Streptophyta > Gnetopsida > Gnetales > Gnetaceae > Gnetum > Gnetum montanum. The sequence goes on from MNCI01017574.1 coordinate 64,672, forward strand.
ATTAACACAACACTTCATTATGATTCGTAACACACAATCATAAGTAACTCAATTCTTATTACAATTCATAATAATGATTAATCTTACAAATTGTAACATACTCGTATGACTTGACTGACTTAACTGAACAATAGTGTCTTACAAATTAAGATAATGTATGAATTACTATTTAACATGCCTCTAGTAATTTGAATCATAAAATAGGAGGATAAGCTATTTGAGATTTTTAGCAAAAGAGGAGAAATACATCTTTGTTATCAAAGTTGTTTTTAGCTACAATTCTTACCTTTCCCAAAATTTTGGCTAGCTCTCGAAGATTTCTCTTGGAAGAAAGAAGTTTAAATACCTAAATTAATATTATGTAGGAGATATCTCTGACAATTATGACTTGTTGTAACCTGTAAACATAAATTGCAACCTCATTGTGACTCATAGGATCCACATATTAATGAAAAACACTAGAAACTAAAAATTGTGGCTTTAATTATAAACTGTGATCAACTATGATCCACAATGCAAACTGTGACTAACTATGACTTATAATTAGTATGTTGTTGCTTACCTAACTACAGAAAAACATAGAAATGACTTTTAAAAACTACAAAACTTAAGCACAAAACTCCTACTACTCCTAGGATAGATTAAGGATAAGGATTATCTTAAGAAGGCAAGTTGCTATCATCATGACCATTTGATTTCATAAGAAATCTATAGCTTTGTACCCAACTTAATCTATCTTTAGCTTCATACATATCGAGGGAAACAAGATTTGCTCTTTTTTCATTTTGTTTCTTTTGGTTTTTGTTTTGTTTTTTTCTATTTTGCATTATTATTTCTAAAACCAATGCTTTGTTGCTTTATTCATTCTAGCCATTTATATATGGATTCCAATTTGTATTTGTTTCAAATCTATAAGTTTTTCATATTATAAAAGAAATCTAAATTGCTAGATTTTATATTTCATTTCATTTATTATTGTGTTGTATTTTGACTTAAGGGCTAGTAATCACATTGTGAAAAATCCCACATTGTTCTTTCCCTACAAGATTACTTGTATAATGGATTCTTATAAGAACTACACAATNAAAATACCACATTGTTCTTTCCCTACAAGATTACTTGTATAATGGATTCTTATAAGAACTACACAATGCCAACCTATGGTTTGATGGATGTGTCACCAAAGTAAACCCTACATTGTACTTAAAGTCTTGTAAAGGTTGTAGTTTCCTTAATTCATAGTTTGAAGGAATACATTTGAAGGTATGTAGGTACCTACCCTATAAGTTTAGACTATCAATGTTAGGGAACCATGTTATTTGGTGAGTTTGTTACATTATAGTTTTTATTTTAAATTAATTTTTAGTTTCTTTTGTTTTCCTACTAATTGAGTCTGAACGTATTCATCCTTCAATAAGTTCTTTGTTCCTTAGATGATGTATGATTTGAAACATCTTTAAAAATGCAAGGNTGTATTCATCCTTCAATAAGTTTTTCGTTCCTTAGATGATGTATGATTTGAAACATCTTTAAAAATGCAAGGTATGAATGACACAAGGATTGTCTTTTTCAAGTTTGAATGTTGATAATGATAATAAAAATAAGGATGTCTAAATGGAGGAATGTATCAAAGAAACTATAGATCCTTAGTATCTAATAATAGATTACTTTGAAAGATAAGAAGGTCAAANCGTACCAAAGAAACTATATATCCTTAGTATCTAATAATAGATTACTTTGAAAGATAAGAAGGTCAAATTCTTAACCTAAACCCACTTGGATATAGGTAGCAATGGTAAGATCCTAAGCTAACATGGAATGTCCTCCAAGTTTTTGGGGGTGTTGGAACCCAAAATAATTGAAACATAAGTACACCCTAAGATTTATAAAAGTTCATAACTCAATGCTACCTAGTAGAATTAAACCTATGACCTAGGGTTACCAAGCCAAGACTAGTACCACTAGGCTAGTAGCTCATTGTTGTCCTCCAAGTTTTAGATGAAAAGTAAGGTAGAATTAGCATTATTTATAATGGCGATGAAAATTTTAAAGGTTGCTTCAAACTATTTAGGGTAGGGGAGATGACTATTTCATTAAGCCTAACTAGGCTCTCAATGTTAGGCATCATAACATCTAATTATTATTTACCTTTAAGTTTGAGATAATATTTTTTTCGGTGAGAAATGAAGCTATGTTTTCCACACTTTCATGTCTCTTTGCAACAAGGACATAACACATTGCAGGTTCAAGGCCTTCGTGGATTTTAAAATAACAATTAACTAACTTTATAATAAAACACTCTCATTATCCTTGAGAGTTATGCTAGGAATAAAATTTAAGTAGGTGCTAATCTCTCATTTGTATCTTCCTTTAAACCCACCTTCCACATCTTACTGTCATTACTCTTTTCTTCGGAGCACTTGTGTAGGATTTTTCATTCCGTGGCAGCATCTTTTCATAACCGCATTGTTCATGGCCTTATCCTTGACCTTCGTGGGTCTCATCACTGTACCTATCCTTGCACAAAATAATTTTCATCATCCAGAAATATGCTCAGCCATTTCACCAATTGAAATTATTGAATGAAAAAGATAAAGTATAAATCCTTTTAAAATCCCTAAGTATCGCATAGAAGCATTAGATCGGAGCACTCGAGGCCATTATTAACCTGATGCCTTTTGTTATTCTGCTTAGTCGCGGCTACCAAAAAGGAAATTAACTTCAAATACTGCATGATACAATAAAAACGTCTTCAAGAAAGAACAAACATATTATACGCAGATCTTTAGGACGAGGCAAAACAATAACCTATGGATAGCTGGAGCGTTTTTAGTTTACAATACCTTTCAGTCACTACCACGTGCTGTCATGTTTAAGGGAAAGTGATGTATAAAAGGTGTCCGTTTGAAAAAATTTTCTATAGTGCAACGGTGCGCTGCCATCTCTTTATCCACAACCAACCAAAGGTGCTCAAATTTTCCATGATTTGATCCATGTCAATGTAATGCGTATTTCTTGGGATACCCATCCATCTGTATTCATTCCATTCCACTATGTCTTGTGCGGAATCCTGCGGCATGATCCATCGTTCTGTTGCTCCATTTATATTTAGATGCAATGTATGATGGGAATGGGATACACCTAATTTCAAAAGATTTTTATCATACCCGTTCTACTGGTTCTACAATTAACAATTTTCAAAGGCTAGTAACAATAACTTTTAGAACAACTCTAAACTATATTTTTCAAAGTATTTTTCAACTTTAAGTATTAGGCTTAATTTTTCTCTGGGTAAAATCATGAAAGCAGTGACTACCAACAGTACAAATGGCTCTTCAATAATATATAGCAAAACTTTATCTGTTTGACATATCACAAACACCACTCAAGTAAAAGCATAGAAACTGCACTCCCGTGCGTTTCATAGAAAACTACCCATATATAAAATTTTGGCTAAATTGAGGTTGCCCTTGTATAATTCACATTCAAAATTATAAGACCAAGATAAATCAAGGCTCAAGCAAATATGCACGATGTAGCTTGAGGAAAGCACGAAAAATTTAAAATAGCAAGTCGTATTGAAATGAAATAAACAGGGATAAAGATAACAAGGACTAATGCCTTTTATTCACATCATCCCATGTACCGTTGTTATTCTCTTACCCAAATCAAAATGTACCGTTGTTATTCTCTTACCCAAATCAAAGGGGAAAAGCAATCACTGTTTTTTTTATACTCATGTTTATGGGTGGGTACTGGGTCCAACCCTAAGCATTGGCTTTGCCTTAGTCACAGCACAATCCTAATCATGGGACCATAGACACGTAAGAATCAATAGGGATGCACCCCAATAGTTATACAGCACACCTTTATATGGTCCATCAAATTCATGACTTGTCTGTCCTCATATTCTAGTCACCTTGTGCATGCATGCCTGGTATCTCCTCTCAATTATTTCATCCAACGTGTGCCTCTTCTCAAATGGACCCTCTTCCTGCTGCTGCCACTTAAATCTAATCCGTATATTTTGGAATATCCTGACAGTGTTCATAATTCAACAGTTCAGACTTCAGAGAGAGTGAAGGTGATCGATCAAGTGAAGGATTTCCTGGATCACAAGAGTGACAAGACAAATGCAACATGGCATCACCAAACTGAAACCAGTTGTCTCGGATATTTATCAACCCAACTTCAGTTCAAAGTTCAGACATACAAGTTGCATGTAGAGTTTTGGGTCATACAAAGACCTATCACTGCCCTCTTTGCACAAAGGAGGATTTTCTTTGAATCCTCAAGGAGATGTGACTCAACAGGAAGGATTTTTTCAAGAAAAAGACAAAAGGTATAACTTCCTGTAAAGTTCAACCACGCATAGATATCTAATATATGCTGGTGTGGCATTTCCCTTTCCCATGTTGTTTTATGAAGTACATTTATCATTTCTTGCTGCATCTGAATTCCCCGCCTGCCTTCTGAAATGTTTTGTCTGGTGGGTTTCTGCCGAAACAGGAATTGTGCAGAAAAGCAGCGATCCAGCCCACAGAGCACAGAATTGTGGAAACGTCAGGAAGAAAAGGAGGGGTGTTGTCCAGCAAATCAAATTCATTGCACATTGCAGCAAGGTCATCATGGCAGAGGAAATCAAAAAGGAGCAAAAACCCAAGCATCTATCCAATCCAGTCCCATGCAAAATAGCACTAAGAGGTGGGTTCCATTTTGGATGTTGAAACCTACATCCATGGTGCTTGGATCCAAGAAGACACTCATATATTAGAATGAGTTGGGCTCTTAAAGAAAAACAACTCAAAATACATATCGAATCCGAGCCTTTTGCTTGTTCATTCATCCTTGCTGGTTTGGTATCTTGGATATTAAAGTAAGATATTGGAAGATAGAAGCAGTGTGGGAAATCATGCAATCATTACAGTCATCAGATATGGTGTGGACGAGGAGCTTGTCATTCTCTGAACATCTGCAGCAACAGAACAGCAGGAACCGCACTTTTTTTCATACTGGTTTGTCTGATTTTCAGCATTTGAGTCGGAGCCACCGTTTTTCCAATGTAGAACAAATACATGGTTCTCTCTTAAATGATGATTCTTCTTTACATAGTAACAAAAGGGAAGGGAAAAAATGCAGCGAACAGAAGCAGGTCAACTCCAGAGGAAGGAGAATTTCGATCTTCCTAAGATCATTTTTTGGGGGTAAATTTTCCAAAATTGGCAGAGCTAAAACCACTGATCAATCCAAAACATATGAGACAAATTGTTGCAGGTGTGCAGAATACAATAACAAGGAGGACAACAGAAGCATGAACATGGATAAAGGTATCTGCATTGGAGATGGAGAAGCATGGGAGATAAGCAGTGATTCGAGTTCTGATCTATTTGAGCTCCATGACATTTGATAAGGACCTTTTCATGTCATGTTACCCCAAGTTTCCTTGCATGCTTCATTTTGTGTAGCATTAACTTTATTAGTTTGTCAACTACAAGTTATGATTGTGCAATAAATAATAATTATCAAATGATATTTGCAAGAGAGATTCTTAAAAGACCAACAAATTGAGATTCAAACAATAAAATAAGGCTCTAGCTTCAAAAGATGTGATTGCGTACAATTCACAGGAATAAAGTAAATTAAATGAAAGATCAACGTCCGTTTTTGGCCTTTGCAGAGTTTGATTACCTTGGGTCAGGATGAAGTACACATTTGGCAGCAGGCGGTGCTCCCGTGTTTTTCTTGCCTGCTTGGTTGCGTGTTTGTTTTATCTTTTATGATCGTGCTATTCTTTTCCGCTGGCGTGGAGGACATTGCGCCTGTTCGGTAATATTGAATCGATACAAATGTGTGTCTACGGATTCATGAATGAGATCACATCTTTGATGGTTAAATCTGAACAGAATCAAGAAATATAATAATAATAGAAATAGTAGGGTTAATATAAATCTGAAGCCACGGTATTTATCTCACTAAAAAAAGTCTTAAAAAATCAAGCATCTTACTATTGTTGATGCCAACACTTCCCATGCTTGACATGGGGGCATGGTCCGATAATTTACCCACTAAGATTTAGTTTTACCATTTAAAGCCATCACGTTATTCGAAACCAATCACATAGGATATAAAGGGTGCAGAAGGTATAATTTAGCATTTGAGTTATTAAAACGTGGAGTAATATTGGGTCATGAAAAGGTTATTTACGTTTTGAGTGTTCACGTTTAGGAATGAATAGAAACCCAGGACCATGATAAGGTTATAGTCTTTCACATGGTAACGTTGCAGAAAATTCTTATTGGTTATGTAATGCTGCATTTGAATCCCCACTTTGCTGAGAAAAATAGAAAATCAAGCAATTAAAGATGGTGTGCCACCAATTACCACATGCACACATGATGAATTCTAACCGACTGCCCCTCAACTAGGCATGGTCCCCACCCGTTTCGGGACTGCCCCTCAACTAGGCATGGTCCCCACCTATTTCGGGAGCTGCATGTTGTGCAACTGCACATGTCCCATTAGAGGCCTTTGGGCACGGGAGTTACAATTCACATCGTAGCCATTTTCACCTTGGTGGTGGTGGGCATAATCGAGGGTGCAGGGGTGCGGTCATGCAGTACTGGCTTATGTGGGCACATGGTGATGGACATGCAAATGCAGGCATTTAAAGGGAGCTCCTTCTAAAAGGAGAATGGATATCTCATGCCAGTGGGGGATCAAGGTCTCTATAGCTAGCGGTGGTAGGCAGAGCATGGCTGTGAGTCGACAAAGGTGAAACACCACAAAAATTTGGACCTAACACTTTCGAACATGATTCTTCCCAGCGGTGGTAGGTAGAGCATGGCTAAGTCATGATTCTTCCCAGCATGATCGAAACTTGCGAACTTCACAAACAGCATCAAACGGGGTCGAATCAAGCAAGTAAAAGTTCTCCGAGATCCATTGGAGACTACATCAACATCTGGCAACAAGAATTGCAAGTTTCAAACTCAAAACACTTAGTTTTGACTAAATATACTTCTTGCACATGGGCCTACACGCCCAGCGTGCAACAACTTTTGGGCCCCAAAAATGAGCCAAAACATGCCAGAATTGAGCATCTGGACCCCCCAAGACATTCACCAAGGTCCCCAGTAGCTCTCAGCCTCCTAAAAATCAAATGTTGGGCCCTGGAATGAGGTATTTACATGTGTGTACATTGGGTACATTTTCGTGTATGCTGACCAGTGTACTGCCCAACATACACCACCAAAAATGGCCCAAAATAGGCACCAAAGAGCAAGATTTTCACCTGAAATCAACTCCCGAAGGTAGGGCAACTGTTGGGCATCATCTTAGGCACCTAAAAATCAAATTTTGGGCTCCAAATGATGGGTTTTCATTCATGCACGCCAGCGTGCACACCCAACGTGCACCATCAAGGATCTCTCAGAACAAGCACCCTAGAATAAGATCTCCACCTACAATAGACTCTCAGAGGCAAGGCAATTGTCAGGCATCATCCCAGGCTCCCAAAAATGAAGATTCAACCTTGAAATGATGCACTTCCATGAACTATACGTTGAGCATACATACTCTGCATACCCAACATGCACGCCCAGTGTGCACCACCAAAAGCGAGGTCGATCAGACGATTTAGCCAACCTGCACCCTGATCTGCACAGCCAACATGCATGCCCAATGCGCAGCACAGCGTACGCCACTTGAAGCCTTCCAAAATCATATTAGATCAAGTCCAAATGAGCTGAAAATCTACAGGCAGCATTCTCATGACACCAGAGCTCAAATCCAAGGGCCAAGTTCAAGATTCTTTGTTGTAACTGTAATGTTCGTTTGTAAAGTTCAATTCTTTTGTATTGGTCAAGTCTGTATGCTGGGTTCACACGCCCAGCGTGTACACGCTAGCATGTAGCACACTGTACAGTTGTAATATTCTTTGCACTCGGGCAACGCAGCCACATGTCATCTGACCTGAAATTTTCTCACCAACGGCCACTCATACCACTCCAAATCTGAGTTTCACACCCTAAAACCTATAAAAACCCCAATTTTCCACCAGAAGGAGGGGGGGATAAAAAAATCACATTTGGAGATGATTGGGAACACCAACCCTGCATGCTGGACTTCTACCCTGCACGCTGACCATACAACCTTCACACTGTGCCTACAGTCCAAACCAGCATACCATCATCCCTCCGCATTCACCGGGGCTCTTCGTCCGCCTTGTGTCAAATCCACAACTACGTTTAGACCGGTGCACTGTACTCTTCATTTTGCAATAAAATTGCTTCATTTTTGATCAAGATTTGTTACAGTTTTCATTCATTCTTACTTACCTCTTTGTTTATATTCCTGCACATTTACATTCTAGTTTACGATTATTACGTTGTTTACACATAACCTAGCGTATGGCACATTGGTATACATTTGGGGAAATCCTTGTCTGATCTGTGTGCAGACCACCCAAGGTACTCTACCTTCATCAGTTCCAGCTTGCCCTCAAGCGAAGATAGAGTCTTCTGTGCCTATTTGTAGATCTCTCGGTGTTTGTTTCATTCCAACCTTGCACTGACAATTTCAGACGGTACAAAAGGCTCAGGAAAGACTAGCAGCAACATGTAGGGACAACTATCTCAAGGGTGCTCTCTCTCTCTTCCTCTCAAGGCATTGAGTAGGTGACAACATCTCAAGGCCTTTCTCTCTCCTAATAGTGATAGCAAGTGCATAGCAACTACAAATGGAGTTGGCTGCAGCAGCATGTAAGAGTCAATGGTAGCGACAAGAATCAACGTCAGCATTGAGGAGCTCTAGGCGGTAAACAATGATAGAGTCAGAGTAGTGAACAATGTGCGGTGAGCAACATGCAGCGACAACTTCCACAAGTGGTGAGCGACGGATGATGCTCGGTGCACGAAAATTGATGGCATCAAACATTGCAAGCACGTGGCAAGAGCTATAGCCAGCGATCAGTAGGTGCATGGAAACTACTGTAGGCAATGTTAAAAGAGGCATGTAGCAACTACTGTAGGCAATGTTAAAATAGGCACATAGCAATGGACAACAATGGACAACAGTGGTAGGAACGGACAACAACAACAGTGGTGCACGACCCTCGAACAACAACAAAAATGGCACACAATGTAGGGAAGTGATGGCATGCAATGCACAATAGCGGATGGTAGGGGGCACATAGTAGGCAGCAGGAGCTATCAACGTTAATAACCAGAAGTAGTGTGCGAGTAGCAATAGGTGGTAGTAACAGCAATTGACAATGGCAGCAGGTGCGAACAACGTTGTAGGTAGTAGTCAGTGACGATCTACAGTAGCAATGTCAGTAGCAGCTATAAGAGATAACACATCTCTCTCCCTCTCTTTGGGTCATCTCCACTCTCTTTCCCATGTGACAAGGGTTTGAAGAAGAGGAGCCACTCTCATTTTGAATGTGAGCAAGCAACAAGCAAGAGACTAAGGAAAATTATAAAATTCACATTCAGTAGATATTTTATTGTTTTTTCATCAAGCCTTGAAATTTGATATAGTTACTTGATTTAAATTTCTTTCCCAATTTTCCAATTTGATTTACATGTTGAAATTGTACATTGCCCTTTCCAATTGAGACTATTCTTGAGTTTCCATACCCATACAAGAGGCACCCTAGGCAATAGTCTCCCTAAACGAGTTTTTTCTAGGTGTTGATGTGTCCAAAATTTATGCATCAACACCTTTTTGATGCTAGAAGGAGGGGATGTTTTGTTTCCTGTTCTTTATCATATTTTGTTTCTTGTTCTTGATCCTCTTTAGAAACTTGTTTCTATTGACCTTTTTTTGCTAAAAATATCTAATTTTTAGCCCATGTTTTGAAAATCTTTGTCCTTAGTGCTTTGAAGCCCCTGTTCCTTAAAAGAAAATCTTTTTACTATATTTTCTAAGAAATTTCCAAGTCCTTTATTTTTTCATTTCAAAAAAAAGTTTGTTTCTTGAAAATTTTCATTTCCTATTACTTGAGTCCCATCGTCCATTTCTAATCCTATTTTCAAATTTATCTCATAAACCCTCATTTCCTAGTTCCATTTTTGAATTTATACTCTTGCGGTCCTTAGCTTAGCTCCAAATTTGATGAGGTGATTTACGTCATTCTACTTTTAATTTACTTTTCTAAAATTCTACAATTTTTGTTTTATTTGCAATTTTAGTTTTTCTTTTAAAAATAAAATTAAAAAATATAGTATTTAAATATTTTTCTATCTTATTCAATTTTATAGTTTTCTAGCATTTATATTTCAAAATCTTTCATTTTATGAGTGAGATTCCCCCAAGAGCAACTCAACAAAGAGCTTCTACTCCCACCCCTAATCGACTAGCTACACATCATTTCACTCTAAGAAAACAATAAGCCTCACATTTCCCAATCTCTATCCCTAGAAGAATTCGAACTAGGATGGCATCCGATCAACCCACAACTTCCTTAGTGAGCAACCCTTTTAACTTCACCAACTATCATGATACTATGAAGTCGCTTCAAAACATAAATTTGTTCTTCAATCCCACAACCCCTACTAGTGATGCTGACCAACATATACAATGTTCTGAAACCTTATTAGGCATCCATTACATTGTCTAAAATGACATAGCATGTAGGGTATTTGTGACAACTTTCAAGAGCAAAGCCACCCAATGGTTTTTTATGCTCCAAAATGCCTCTATCGACTAATGGCAAGAGTTTAAAAATAAGTTCCTACTTCAGTTCGATAGGTTCACTAGCCTTGCCATAGCATCAAGCAATTTCACAAGCTTAAGGAAAATATTTGGGGAAAATATTCATGACTACAATTTAATATTTCTCCATCAACTTGCTTATGTGTTGAATGAGATACATTCACAACTTGATGGTATCCTCAATTTCTACCTCTCTACCATTGATCCATTCTTCGCCTATGCCATTAAGTCTAATCCCAACATAATAAAAATACAAGGGGCAATAGCTAAAGTTGTCGAGTTGGAAAAAATTACCTTGATGAATAACATTTAGACTTAATTTGGAATGATGAATGTTAACAACCCTATGTAGTCTACCCCTTTACCATCACAATTTTTCCCAATGAATAATACTTTGTTCCTGATTAGTCCTAATATCTAACCCTCGATATTAGATACATGATATTAGAGATGTCGAAGCGATATCGGACATGTGATGTTGGAGGATGTCTTATTGCCTATAAATAAGAGACAAGGGCATTTGGTTTGGCATTAGTTTTTCTAGTCCTTAGTTGAATTCTTGTAGTTTTTCTATTCCAGAGTTTGAATTATTTCTGAGTGCCCACAATAGGAGTCATAGAGCAAACAGATCTTTATTCGAGCATTGTGTACTTGAGCACACTTGATGAACAACGAGGTACCTCTATGCTCAAGCATATGAATACAAGCATTTCACACATGATCTAGTCAAATTCTAAGTACTAAGTGCTTATGCACCCTTGTGGAACAAGGATGAGTTGATTGATTGTTGTCTTCCAAACTTACTTATATGTCACGATTGCATGGTTAAGTAAACTTGAGGCATATGATTTTTATATCTTCTATGTTTTTATGTCCTATGCTAATAGGGAAAGAGAGAGATAACTAGGTGACTAATTTAACTTAACTACTCATTAACTAAGTTCTAACTAATCTTAACACAAGCATCTATTCCCACTTGCTGTACACATCCTAAACTAGTGCAACACTGCTAGGATTACCAAATGCTAATCGTTACTAGGTTCCCAAGCGTTACACGCATGCTCAAAGTGGTCATGCTAGTGTAATTTAATGATTTGCTTAATTGATCAAAATGAATTGCTGTGCTAATAATAGAAATGTACAGTGCATAAAATAAAATAAATGCATAAGAAAATAAAATAAAATAAATGCTTAAGAAAACAAATCTCAAGTGCTGCAAGAATGAATCAAAGAGCTAGTATTTATTGTCGTACACAAGGTGTGCTCAGGTACACAATGCTCAAACAAAGATCCATCCATATTTAGACCTCCTACTATAGGTACTTGAAAAATACTCTAACTTTCAAACAAACTACAAGAGTTTCGCTACTTAACTGCTGAAATACTTCCCTCCCAATTGTGCACCTAGGCACTGTATTTATAGGCTTTAGAGCAACTACTCTAATAATTAAAGTAACCACTCTAATAATTAGAATAACTACTAGAGTAACCGCTAGAGTAACCACTCTAATAATTAGAATAACTACTAGAGTAACTGTTAGAGGAACCACTCTAATAATTAGAGTGACCGCTAGAGTAACTGCTCTAATAATTAGAATAATTGCTAGAGTAACCGCTTTCATCATACCACCACAACTGAATGAAAACTTATCCTTGAGTATAGAAGAAGAGAAACAAGTTCTTTAGAAAATATTGGGAAGGTATTGGATTATTGACTAACTGACAACTGACGGTGGAATGGGATGACAGACTCAACGTGCCTAGTGAACGGATCAATAAGCATATTACAACATTAGTGTTCATGACCATTGTGGTGAACAGTCATACATAAATGACATCCAAGCCTTTATTTCGCAACTTGTAGAGAAAGAGAGAGAAAGAAAATGAAGTGTGTTGCTACCAATGCTAAGATTATGCCTTTCATTGTTTATCCATAGCTACGCCACCAGATTTGCTCCATTCGTAAATGCTCCAATTTCAGTCCATCATGAGTACTTCCTCCAAGCCCATTCCATTGTTTGTATGATTATCATTTACACACACAACACAATCACAAATGAGCAAGGATAGATAAACCACAATGTTGTTAATACCTTGCCTCAATATGAAGCGCATTGGCTGAGTTGTGGTTATGGCAGAAACTGGTTCAAAGATTTATCATAGGTGACTACCCAAGGTGTAGGGGTTAGGTGAATAGTAAAATGGAGAAAATCAAAAAATTTGTGCTAGGGCCCCCATGACTAAGAGCAAACTTCTAGTAGCTATAATATGGAAAAATATGAGGAACAAGAAAGATGAAAAAAAATATCAACGACAACGCCAATAAAATGGATGTCATGGATGAGGATGAAATAAGAGATGATTGATTGTAGGAAATGTTTAAGGAAAAGAACTTAACAATTGCACCAAAAAGGAATGTCAGTGGGTCTTCCCCAAAGTAGGCTCATGCCTTTTATGCCCTAAAAAACCCACAAACTAAAGAGTCCATAGGCTCTAGGAATTTTATTTGGAAGTAAGAGTTAAAAACTTACCCACAAGAATTCACTAGAGAAAAACAATGCATCAACCCAGAAAGGACTAATGATAAAACCAGCAATGAGGTGGAAAATGGAAAAAAAAAGATGAAGAGGAGAGAATGGAATGGAATCCCAAGAACAAGGTTCTATAAAACCCCTTGTATATTTCATGGTTAAGATGACTGAGTAGAACTTCATCCCAAATCCAAACTCAAACCAACCACATTCAGTGACCTCGCATCAATACACCTAGCCAATCCATTCTCTTGAAGCAACAAGAATGCCTTCACAAAGAGTGACCACTATCCCAAGGAGAGCGAGATGGAAAAGTAGGAAGTGAGAAAGGGCCTTAGTTAGAGGGAACCTTTAGGCATGGGTAACATATCTTTCTAGTTTTATAACTAGTGCTTGTAACCCATATTGCTTTATCATGTCTAAGGGATGTGTTTTGAATTCTCACTTTTCTTCTTCTTTTTTTGCATGAGAACCACACCATGCAAAAACTTATTTTTATTCACTTGGCTTCCTGATTTTTGAACAATGTCAGAATGGCAGAAAACCCAAGAAACAAGCATCTAAGCACCCAAGAGAATAGCTAGCACAAATGCATCAAATCCTCTTGAAGTCATACCCTTTTGATCATTTGAGTATTTCCTTGGTTTGAAAAGTACCCATTCACCAATTCATTAATAAATTTACTTAGAAAAAGGGGACTGTATAGTTCCAAGCCAAAGGAGACCATAGAGTTGTATGGATGAGTGGATGGCATGGACTCATTGCCTATTTTACCAAAAGAACCATACCTTAATATCAGCATCATAATTCAAAGGTAAAAACCATACATTAGCAATCAATATGATATAATGCAATCCACCATCATGAGCACTTATTGGATGATGAATAAAAGTAAATCAAGCAAACAAAAAAATAGTTAAAACATGAACAATGGTGTAAAAAAAATAAGAAAAGTTGAAAAAATATGTAAAACAAAAATTCAAAAAGAACTGAGGGCCTAAAATGGTTAGCATAGGTGGTCATCTCCCCCCACGACTGAGTTGGAAAGAGGAGATCCAAAATAGTGAGAAAGATTATCCATCAATAGAGGTAGCATGTGTACTAGTTGTCCTAAGCTCATGGAAAGGTTTGGTTTGTTGTACATTGACCAACAGGTTTGTATATTGTCATGGCCCCTGAAGGAAAAGTTACATAAATAATATAAGCTCATTTCCACAGTGTTTGAAATTTAGTACGTTGTGGCACATGTGTGGGATTCCAATAGATAACCTTATCTCTTGGTTGATATTTAACTTTCCTAATCCTTAGGTCATGATGTTCTTTATTGAATGCCTTGTGCAACTCGTTAGATGATAGGGCAACTAGTTGGTTTTCATCTAGCAAGTTAAGGGTTACTAACCATTGTTTCTATGCTAGATCAAGGTCAAGGTTGAGATCACATGCTATGGATAGTGTATGGTGCTCAATTTGAATGGGAAGCATTGGTAATTTACCGTACACTAACTCATAGGGAGAGTAGCCTATAGGGAGTTTCCATGTGGAGTGGTATGCCTAAACAACATCATTCAGTTTAGTGCTCTAGTCTCGCCTAAACTGGCTAATGGTTCTTGTCAATATCTTTGTAATCTCTCTGTTGGTGACTTTTGCTTGACCATTCACTTGGGGGTGGTATGGTGTAGTCATTTTGTGCTCAACCCCTAAGCGTTGCATTAATTTCTGAAAAGTTGCACATGTGAAGTGTGTACCATTGTCTGAAATAAGTGCACGTAGTGCACCAAACCTATTTATGATTTATTGTTGAACAAATCGTGCAGCTGTAGATGATGTAAAATCTTTAACAACTACTACTTTGGCCCATTTTGTTAGGTAATCAATGGCAATAATAATATAAGATTTTCCATTGGACATTGGTGTAATCGGCCCCATAAAATCAATTCCTCAAATGTCGAAGGGTTCTAACGGTTGGATCCATTGTTGCAGACCCTTCATTCTAGTAGTCATTCCCCCATCACGTTGATAGTGCTTACAAGATTGAATGAATTGATGGGCACCCTAAAACAATGTAGGCCAATGATATCCTACAAGCAACATCTTTATGGTCATTCATCTCCTAGCGTAATGACCCCCACAAGGACCCTCATGAATGTCTTGGAGAACTCGTAGTTGATCTATATTAAGAACACACCATCGAACCAAGCCATTAAGACACACTTTATAAATTTTCCCATTGATTTCCATAAAGTACTTGGCTTAATGAAGAAACTATTATTTCTTCTTAAGGTTTAACACTTGTGGTATTTTTTGGGTGAGGAGATAGGTAAGAATGCTACTGTACTAGTCTGTCTCCGTGGGTGATTGATTATTCACTACACCAGCAAAGAGGAATTCATTAGGAAAATAGTCAAAAATTGGATACTCGTCCTCTTTGTTGTCCCATCGCAACCGAGATAAATGATCAACAACTATGTTCTCGGTGCCTTTATGATCGATCATCATAAGATCAAACTCCTGTAAAACTACAAGCCATCGTATGATATGATGGCTTACCATTGGCTTATTCATGAGGAATCTTATTGCACTATGATCTGTATGTATATATACTTTATATCCCAATACATATTATCGAAACTTTTCTATTGTAAACACTATAGCCATTAATTATTTCTCTGTGGTAGCGTAGTTAAGTTATTCACCAGCAGTACTTTTTCTTGAATAGTGGATGTAATTAGGAAACTTTTGGTCATCTAACTCTGTAAGTACGTCTCCTAAGGCATAGTTGGATGCATCAGTCATGATATGGAATGGTTTGGACCAGTCAGAAGCTCGTAGAATGGGTGTTTCTACTAGCTTCTATTTCAATGTTTGAAAAAGCTAATTCGCATTCCTTGGTCCACTCAAAAGGTACGTCCTTTTTTGTTAATTTTAGCAATGGTTTGGCAACCTTTGAAAAGTTTTCAATAAATCTTCTATAGTAGTTAGTATGTCCAAGGAATGATTAAATATCTTTGATAGTTTTTGGTTGATGGGTAATTCCTTGGATAACTTTGATTTTCTTGGGGTCTACCTCTATCCCTGTGTGTGAGATTTTGTGCCCTAGCACTGCACCCTCTTGGACCATCAAATGGATTTTCTACCAGTTGATCCTCAAATTGGTTTTTACACATATTTTAGGCACTTACTTTAACTATTCCAAGGATTGATCAATGTTTGCTCCATAGGTGGAGAAATCATCCATAAATACTTCTACACCATTTCCTATCTGTTGTTGGAAGAGTCTTAGAACTAGTCGTTGAAATGTATCAAGGGCATTGCATAAGCCAAATGGCATCTGTTTGTATGCAAATGTTCCCCAAGGATTCATGAACATAGTCATGGCTTGGTCTTCTAGGGCTATTTATATTTGATTATATCCACTATATCCATCCAGAAAACTATAATAGCGATGCCCTGTGATCGTGTCTAAGACTTGGTCGACAAATGGCAATGAAAAGTGATCTTTGAATGTTGCCATATTCAGTAGCCTGAAATCTATGCATACCCTACATTTACCTCCCTTTTTAGGCACAATAACGAAGGGGCTAATCCATTCGCTATCAGCAATGGAATATATGAACCCAGCCTTGAGAAGTTGTTCAATTTCTTCCTTGGCTACAGCTTTATGTTCAAATGCCTCTATGTTTGTCTTTGAGGCTTCATGAAGAGGTTGCTGTAAATCCTATGTTGGCATATCCTAGGATCTATTCTAGTTAATTTAGGATATGACCAAGTGAAGGCTCCTGACCATTTATATATTACCTTTAACAGTTCTTCTTTCTATTGAGGAGCAAGATTAGCGTTGATAATTACTAGTTTTCCATTTTTAAGGAATGTGTATTCCATACTGATGGGCAATGATTTCAGTTCGAGGGGCTCCTGCTTAAATTTATTAGGGATTTCCAAATTTCCCCAGTTGATATTTTCAAGGTCAATACTTAGAATTTGGTGGTGGACTTGCTCTAATGCATCTATGCTATCGATGTACAAATCAAACCCTTAGTTGGTTCCATGCATATGAGTGAACTACTTTCTTGATCAGCTGTCAACCACTAGGTGTCTTCCTATCGTGTGGTTGCTACATATAGGCATCTTTGTATGTTAATGACTTGTGCACACTGATTTCATGCAGGAAATGCTAAACTTTGCATAAACCATGACCTCTGCATGCAATTACACCCTGTGTCACTGTATGCGATGCATGGAACTTTCTTCTTCTTAATTTTTCCAAATGTATTTTCCTTTGATATTTCTAGGAAAAGATCACGGATTCCTAGGCATGAATTGATGGTGCTTAGCCATGCTCTTCCCATTATGATTGGGAAGTCCCCCTTATCATTGTTCACCTAAATGACTAGGAAGTTAGCCTAGTACGACCACCTACAAATAGTGGAACAATGTCTTCCACCAGTCCCAATGGGATAGTAATGGACTGGTTGACCAACTCTAGATTGATGTTACTCTTTTTTAATGGAGGCAAGTTCCAGGCCTTGTACATTTCTTGAGAAATCAAGTTGACACTAGAACCTGAATCCAAAAGAGCCTTGCATGATGCATTTTCAGTGATTTGTGAGTATATCAAAGGACTCCAAGGATCAGAGAATTTCCTGGGAAGGTGACCAACTTTGATCCAATCGGTGATGGCATGTGTTAGCATTACCGTATGAATTGGGTGTGGTGGTTGAGTTGAAGGAGGCTCCAAAGTTTTGATTGATACTGAGGCATCTAAGGAATCAACTGCTTGTGATTGTAAGGGCTTGATTGGTCTATTGGTTCTAAAGAAAGATCTTTTCTTCATGTAGTTGTTGGAACCAATAGTAGGTTAAGAGTTAATAGCCCTTATGGCATTACATTGTTGTGGCTGGGTAGGGATTTCACCTTGCATAGTTGGAGCAAGTGGTAGTGGAGCTATTGGTGGAAGAGATGTGACAAGATGAGAAGGATGATATGCTTGTGGAATATTGCCTCTAGAAGAGGGAGTTCCATTATAATTATGGGCTTGGTAGTAAGGTTGAGGAGTGATGTGACTACTAGAGTCACATAGGGAGATTGGCTGCTACACATAATATTCATATGGGTCAGGTTGCCAATAAGGATACTGTTGCCTTGGTGGTAGCATTCCCCATGATTGTGGGTGCTTCCACTGTTGATATTGCTCAATTAGTTGTGGTAGAGTTCCACTTGGATAATATGTTAAGGGTTGGTGGAACTTTCTTGGGTTACCTTGGAGGTAAGGTAACCTTCAGGTTGCTTGCCATTTGTTCAATCATGGGTTGAGTGCATACACCCTAGACTCTTGTAGATGTGAGATTATAGAGCAACATCCCTTAAGATGGTCATATTGACATATTTCACATCCACTATCATTGTCTATTTTTGACTCCACAACTTCTTCAATGATGGCAACTTTACCCTTACCCTTGCTACGTGCATGTTCAGCTTCTCTCTTTTTTCTTTTTTCGTGATCACTACCTTGCTCTCTAGACTCCTCTACTATTTTAAGAATATATTGAAATCTATTGTCTAGGGAATCCCACATTTGGTCTACCTTTTCCGATACTTCTGATGTCAACTTTTGGATAGGAAAAGTTTTCCTATTCACAATCTCTTCAAGTGTTGACTCTTCTTCATCCTCACAAAATCTTACTCCCCTCTTCCGAAGGGAAGGATCTCAGTTATACTCTTCCACACTTTCTCTCTTCTGTAGCTCATCTTCTTCCTTAGCAACTTGCTCTAATAGTCTTTGAATTTTATGGAACCTAAGATTGGATAGTCTTCCTTGGGCATAAGTCCCAAGGGTTCTTCTCATTTCATGCTTAAGCCCATCCACGAGATGGCATAGTTCATCCCTTTGCGAATAACCATGGTTAGGACAACGATGTAAGAATGCATAGTATTAGCTCATGGTAGCATCCAAGAGTTAGAAACTTGAGAGTATGTTTAGTACTTGTCATTAAATAGTTCTAACATAGTACTCCACCTATAAATGGATTCTGGTTCTAAAGACTAGTACCAACTTTCCTCTTCTTTAACTAATGTCCATGGAAACAACTTACGTGTTTGCCAATTTTTTCTCTATATTTTGTAAGGCACATGCATCATAGAATGCTTGTAAGTGATTTTGATGATCAGTGTTGTATCCCCCTTCAAATCGTGGGATATTTTTCATATCTAATCTCTTGAACCTACTATCTTTTGGATGCCTTGTTGGAATTCTAACAACCTCAGTTATGTCCAACATACTTCAAGTAGCAAGTAGGGGTTCATTATGATCATCTTATCCATGGCATCTATGATTCCTTCATTGTTCTCTACTCTCCCTCCTTCTATGTTGTAACTCTCTAGAGTGCACTCATCCCCTTTCCTGGCTATTTCGTCTATGACTTCCACTTTGCCTACCTTTATTCCCATGGTCTTTTTCATTATAATCACATTTGGATATTGAAGGAGACGATGAAGGTAAAGAAGAAAGAGAACCGTCACCATGATAGTGTCTACTACCTTCTCTTCTAGGGTCTTGGTCCCAATTGTGATTGCTATTAGAATGTCCATCTTTATCATGTATCTTTGTCCCCTTTTTTGGATCCTTTGTGCCCATGGGTATCAAAACCTTGGTTATGAATAGTGGAATGAAGGTTCTAATACACAACCCCTTGGCCAAAGTCAAGGGAAGGAACATTGTTGTGTGGGCAACTGCCTAAGGTAGGCTCACCACCCTCATTTTTGCTTAAGACATGTGGGACACCCTTCAAAGACTTATGATGTCTCTCTTGTTGTAAATCCCTTTGATGTTGTGCCTTCATGGGATGGTATTCTCTCGAGTCATGCTCTTGCACAACATATTTTGCATGTAAGTGTGGAATGCCAATTCATGTGAGGGCATGAAGAAGCATGCTTGGGACTAAACGATTGGGAGGTAACACTATGTTACCTTGTAAGTCTCACCAACGTAGTTGTTCATCTTGATGGAGGATAAAGGTGAAGTTTGGTATATACTCATTGAGATGAATATATACCACTTGAACTTGTTAAGAGACTGGTGGATCAATGTCATGTGTATTACGCTGCCAATTATTTCCTATTTCAGACCTAGGCAGTGAGGTGCTTTCGTACGAAGAAGAAGACATACTTGTCTATTTAGTGTGTAATGCATTCTTATTTATTATTTTCTCAATCAACCTTAAGGGTTTGTTCCAATGATGTGAATGATTTCCCATGTTCTAATTAGCACAAAAATAACTAAGTCCCTAGCAATAGCACTAATGATGAGCAGCAAGGTACCCCTACACTCAACCATACAAATATGAGTGTTTCATGCATGATCTGGTCGAATTCCAAGGACTAAGTGCTTATGCACCCTTGTGGAACAAGGATGGGTTGATTGATCATTTTTTTTCCAAACTTACTTATATGTCACAATTGTATGATTAAATAAGCTTTAGGCATATGATTTTTATATCTTTTATGTTTTTATGTCCTATGCTAATAGGGAAAGAAGGAGATAACTAGGTGACTAATTGAACTTAACTACTCATTAACTAAGTTCTAATTGATCCTAACACAAGAATCCATTCCCACTTATCGTACACATCCTAAACTAGTGCAATACTACTGGGATTACCAAACACTAATCGTTACTAGGTTACCAAGCATTACATGCATGCTCGAAGTGGTCGTGCTTGTGTAATTTAATGATTTTCTTAATTGATCAATATGAATTGCTATGCTAATAATAGAAATGTAAAGTGCATAAAATAAAATAAATTCATAAGAAAATAAAATAAAATAAATGTGTAAGAAAACAAATCTCAAGTGCTTCAAGGATGAATCAAAGAGCTTGTCTTTATTGCCATACACAAGGTATGCTCAGGTACATAATACTCGAATAAAGATCCATCCACACTTAGAACTCCTATTGTGGGCACTTGGAAAATACTCTAACTTTCAAACAAACTACAAGAGTTTCGCTACTTGGCTGCTGAAAGACTTCCCTTCCAATTGTGCACCTAGGCACTATATTTATAGGCTTGGGAGCAACTACTCTAATAATTAGAGTAACCACTCTAATAATTAGAATAACTGCTAAAATAACTGCTAGAGTAACCTCTCTAATAATTAGAATAACTACTAGAGTAACCACTAGAGTAACCAATTTAATAATTAGAATAATTGCTAGAGTAACCACTCTAATAATTAGAGTAACTAATAGAGTAACCGCTAGAGTAACTGCTTTAATAATTAGAATAACTACTAGAGTAACCGCTCTCATCAACACCTTATGACTAGAAATAAAGACAAACTTTTTGATAAACCTTGCAACATTTAGAATAGCTTAATTATTGCATTTCATGTTATTCACTATTATTTGATGATTTCAATAGTTACTTAATGTTATTTCATTGAAGTATTAATTATCAATTTTCAATGAATTAGCACACTCAACATGACCACTTCAAGCATACGTGGAACACTTGGTAACCCAGTAACGACTAGCATTTGGTAATCCCAATAGTGTTACATTGGTCTAGGATGTGTCCAGAGAGTGGGAATAGATGATGGTGTTAGGATTTGATTCACATTAGAGTTATAAATATCCATTAGTTAATTAAATCTTTTCATTGCACACGCTTAGGAGACTAAGATAGAAAATATAAAAAATATAAAAATCATATACCTTGAGTTTACTTAACCATACAATTATGCCTTACAAGTAAGCTTGGGAAGACAACAACTACAAAACTCATCCTTATTCTGTGTAGGCACATAAGCACTTAATCCTTGGAGTTCAACTAGATCGTGCATGAATGCTCATATTCATATGGTTGGGTGTAGGGGTACCTCGCTGCTCATCATTGGCATCATTGCTAGGGATTTTGTTGTTTGTGCACTAATTAGAACTTAGGAAATCCTTCCATCATTGGAACAAACCCTTAGAGTTAACTATTCTACAATCACTGGAAAAGGGTATTACGCACTATATAATCAATCATGTCTCCTTCTTCTTTTGAGAGTGCTTCACCGACTAGGTCCAACACCATGAACAATGGAAGGTGGGGTGCACCTAATGATCCACCAGTGCCCTAATAGTTTCACATGGTATACACTCATCCTAATGAGTATATACCAGATTTTATCATTATCCTCCTCTAGGATGAACAACTGCGATGGCATGATTTTGAAGGTAACATAGTGTTACCTCCCAATCGCTCAATCCCAAGCATGCTTCTTCATGCTCTCACAGGAATTGGTATGTAGCACTTACAATCAAAGTACATTATGCATGAGCAAGATTCGAGAGATTATCAACCCATGAAGGCACAACACTAGAGAGATCTACCATAAGAGAGACATTACAAATTCATGAAGGGGAAGTGGTCTTAGAATGTCTCATAGGTCCTAAGTGAAAATGAGGGTGGTGAACCTGTCTTGGAAGGTCTTCCACAAAACGATGTTCCTCTCGTTGACTTCAATCAAGGAGTTGTGTATCAGAATCTTCACTCAACTATTTATAACCCAAGTTCTAGTAACAATGGATACAAAGGGTCTGAAAAAGGAATACGAACACATGAGAATGATGGACATTCTGACTGTAACCATGACCAAGGCTGTGACCACTAAAAAGAAGGTGACAGGCATCACTATGGTGCCAATCCTCCTTTCTCTTCAACTCCATCATCTTCTTCTCCTTCTTCTTTGAGATCTAAATGCAATCACAAAGGGTAAGACCATGAGAAAAAGGGTAAGAAAAATAGAAATCATAGACAAATAGTTGAGAAAGGGGGCAAGGGCACTCCAGAGAGATACATCATGAAGGAAGAGAGAGTAGGAAACAACATAGGCATCATAGACGCCATAGAAAACATGAGCATGATAAAACCCTATTCACCACTTGAAGTATGTTAGATATAACAAAGGCCATTAGGATCCCAACAAGGCACCAAAAAGATAATAGGATCAAAAGAGTAGACATGAATAACATCCCACGATTTGAAGGGGGATACAATGCTGATCCGCAAAACCATTTATAAGCATTCCATGATGCATGTGCCTTGTAGAATATAGAAAACAAGTGGAAAAATCTAAATTTGTTTCCATGGACACTAATCAAGGAAACAAAAAGCTAGTACTAGTCCTTAGATCTAGAATGCATTCATCAATGGAGTACCATGTTGGAGCTACTCAAAGATAAGTATCAAACATACTCCCAAGTGTCCAACCTACATAAGGAAATCCAAGGATGAAAACAAGGAGGACACGAACTCTTGGATGCTACCATGGACTGATACTATTCATTGTTACATCGTTGCCCTGGCCATGATTACTCCCAAAAGGAATAACTACATCATCTCGTAGATGGGCTTAGGTATGAAACGCAATGAACCCTTGGGACTTATGCCCAAGGAAGGCTATCCAAGCTCAAAGCTCATCAAATAAAAAGATTGTTGGAGTAAGTTGCCAAGGAGAAAGGCAAGTTGAGGAAAAGAGAAAGTGCAGAGGAATATAATAGAGATCCTTCCCTCTGAAAGTAGGAAACTAGATTTTGCAAAGATGAAGAAGAGTCACCACTTAAAGAGATGGTGAATACAACAAGTTTGCCTAGTTAAATATTTGCATTAGAAGTATCAACAAAGATGGATCAAATGTGGAATTCCCTAGATGGAAAATTTCAAACCATCTTAAAAATAGTAGATGAGTCTAGAAAACAAAGTAGTGACTGAGAAAGAAGAAAAAAGAAAGAAGCTAAGCATGCACATAACAAGGGTAAGGGCAAGGTTGTCATCATTGAAGAGGTCATGGATTCAGACATAGATGATGATGGCAGATGTGAGATTTTCCAATATGACCATCCTACGGGATGTTTCCTAGTGGTTTCACATCTGTAAGAGTCTGGGGTATACACACTAAACCCATTGTACCGCCCGAAATCGTCGGTCCTCGGCTGAAAGGGAAAATGGGAACCACGGGATCGCGGGACGAGCACAGATGACCCTACCTTCGCCTGAGGGCATGCTGGAATGCACGAAGGTAGAGTACCTTGGGTGGTCCGCACGCGGATCAGACAAGGATTTCCCCGAGCGCCACCGAAGTGTTATACGCTAGGTTGTGCGTAAACGGAGCGTAAACA
Organism: Gnetum montanum; assembly: GCA_015680685.1. Lineage (NCBI taxonomy): Eukaryota > Viridiplantae > Streptophyta > Gnetopsida > Gnetales > Gnetaceae > Gnetum > Gnetum montanum. The sequence continues at coordinate 89,077 of MNCI01017574.1, forward strand.
GTGAGACAGACGCAGATAGAGCGTAAGCGTAAAAGGGGTGTAAATAGTGTCAAGCGTAAACAGCGTAAACAAATATAGGCCCAGCGTAAGCGTATACAGGCATGAACAGCGTGAACAGCGTAAACAAGTGTAAAGAGCGTAAGCAAATGTAAACAGCGTAAGCAGTGTGGGCGTATACGGACGCGAACGGAGCGTGAACGTAAACAGGCGTAAACGAAGCGTGGGCCAAATTGACGTAAGACTGTAAAAGAACTTGCAACAAACGTAAACAGTGGATTACAGAGTAAAAATGTTGTGCACCGGTCTAACGCAGTCGTGTAGGGACACAAGGCAGACGTAAAGCCCCGGTGGATGCAGGGATGCAGCTGGTTGACACGGTAGGCGGAGCGCGGATTATGCTTGGCGTACAGAACATCCAGTGTAAGCATAAGCGTAAAGGGGTTTCTGGGCTCTTGTTTGTAGCGTAATTCCTCTGGATCTCTTCTGGTAAATTTTGCCAACCTCGAATTTACAGAAAACTGGGCTATTTATAGGGGTAGGGTTACCAGGAAAATCAGACTGGGAGACACGTGGTGTATAGACCAGGCGTTTACAATTTAGAAACACGGTATACGCTGGGCGTATACGCTACAACAGACCGGTGTATACGCTGGGCGTATATACTACAACAGACTGGCGTATACACTGGGCGTATACGCTGGTCGTGGACTTGGATGGATGCTGGCGTACACGCTGGGGCGTATACGCTGATGGATGCTGGACGTCGACTTGCTTCAATTCTTGCTCCCGTTGCACCTGCTGAGCGTGCGTATGAGGCGTGTATGCTGAGCATCGGGCGTATACACTGGGCGTATACGCTAGTGAATGTTGGGCGTACACGCCGGGCGTATACGCCGAAGGATGTCCACTTGCTTCAATCCTTGCTCTTCAGTGTTATCTTTATGCTGTCATTGGAGATTTTGTCGTCGAGCGTGTGCATCTGCCGTACCTGGGCGTGTACGCTGGAGAGCCAGGCATATACGCTGGAGTGCCGGGCGTATACGCTGGACGTATACGCTGGAATGCTGGGCGTATACGCTGGGCGTATACGTTGTATGTGTGATCTTGGTGTATACGCTGGAGTGTATACGCTGGCACCATGTACTTAGCAAAAACTAAGTGTTGCGATCATACAGCCGGTGTCGTTCGTGAGTTCTAGGGTCCTGTTTGGTGTCGGACAAGTACTAAGCTCCGAATTTTG
>MNCI01017574.1:94804-120471 GCA_015680685.1 Gnetum montanum
GGTGTCGGACAAGTACTAAGCTCCGAATTTTGTGGTGTTTCATTGGCCCCTCTTTGTTGACGCTTGGAGGAATCGACCCGAGAAGCGTCGATAAAGAAGAGAAAAACACCACAAGCAACTTGATGAAGACCTTGTCTGCTGCCAATAGACGAGACGTCATCGCACCGTGTGCAATAGTACATGGGATTGGGATAGTGAAGTTTGTAACTGTTGGGAAGATAGAGAGCGTGGGGATTGGTGACCGCCCATGGGATTTGCTGTGGACAGGGGATGTTTCGGTATGCGGTATGCTGATCCTTGTCAATGGCCAGGTTTTAGCAGACTTGGAGTGCAGACATGCGGTGTGCATTCTTTGACGGAACAAGGCTCTTGGTTATTTTTCAAGAGAACTTGTTGGTAAGGCCAAAGCCACGGGAGGATGTGTTACATTCCTTGGGAGAGCAGGGCCCATGCTTAGTGTTCAGGGGGAACCTGCTGGCGGAGCCAAAGCCATGCAACTGGATGTTTTTTGAGTGCTTTGGACATGAGTACTGAGTTTTGAGACAACTGCCTTCCCGCCTGGGGCTTGTATGGGAAGTGCCAGAGGGTTTTTTTTTGTGCTGTAAAACTTTGCTTTGCTTGTGTACTCATGCGCAAGTGCTGTGCGGCATGTTGCGGCTGCTTGAAAGCGGTACGGTGTTTTAAGTGTACTGGATGCATCAAGGGGATGTCGGGATAAAGTGTGTCGACGGATGGATAGGGGAATTTTATCAGTGAATGGGGATGTACTAGTGAATGGTTGGATTCAGTCTTGCCATGTATGGTACAAACAATGTCTTATCTTGCTGCTCATGATGAAGTGCTTTCTTGTGCGAAACCTCCGGGTGTCATCCTGCAAACAAGACACCAAGGAGACAAGAAAACCGTGAGTGAATAGACGAGCTTAGACTTACATGGCGACCGACGACACAGAGATGTTGAAGGATGGCAGGCACTGTATGTAGATGACAGCAGTATTGATGATGAGCGATGCAGTGAAGCTGATGGATGATCGTGGTGGTGGATTGACATGCTGGATGTGAACTTGCCAATTTATAGTCTTGGCAGACTGTTATGGGNCGTCATGACAGACACCGTGGTATCAGTTTAAAGTCATAATCCAGGACTGTTCTGTGGTATTAGTTTAGGGTCAAAATCCAGGACTTATCTGTGGTATCAGTCTATAGTCATGATTCCAGGACTATTCTGTGGTATCAGTTTATAGTCGTGATTCCAGGACTGTTCTGTGGTATCAGTCTATAGTCATGATTCCAGGACTATTCTGTGGTATCAGTTTAGAGTCATAATCCAGGACTATTCTGTGGTATCAGTTTAGGGTCATGATCCAGGACTATTCTGTGGTATCAGTTTATAGTCATGATCCAGGACTAACACGTACCTGAGCTTAAATTTATGTATAGAACGGTTTCAGGAACAAGTGATTGGTTGGATTTGCAAATTCTTTTCCATCCATGTCAGCTAGCTTGAATGCTCCGTTGTCGAATGCTTTGATGACCAGATAAGGCCCTTCCTAGTTGACTGAGAATTTATCTGGGTGTTCCCGAACAGCCTTAAGCACAAGGTCTCCTTCTTTGATGGGGCACTTATGAATGTCATGTCAATGTCGCTGTCGTTGTTGTTTCTGGTACCACTCGATCTGATCGAGTGCGCGCACGCGCTCCTCCTCCACCGAGTCCAGGTCAATGATGCGTAGATCATTGTTTTGCCCGTCATCGAGAAGTCCGGAAAGTGTGATCCTTAGAGATGGTACCTGTAATTCCAAAGGTAAAACGGCTTCTGAACCGTAAACAAGACTGTATGGAGTTTTACCTGTCGAAGTTCGGTGTGTAGTACGGTATGCCCACAATGCATACACCAGTTGTTCATGCCATCTTCGTTTGGTTTGGGTAAGCATCTTTTTGAGTACTGTGATGATTGTCTTATTCGTTGCTTCCGCCTGCCCATTGCTTTGAGGATAGTAAGGGGATGAGAACGAATGTTTGATCCCTAGACTATCACAAAATGTTTTGGTCTCGGCACTGCTAAATTGTGGCCCATTGTCGGTGATGATTGTCATGGGAATGCCAAAACGGGCCACAATATTTTCGAGGATGAAGTGGCACACGTGTTTAGAAGTGGTTTTTCGAAGGGGGGCAGCTTCTACCCATTTCGTGAAATATTCAGTTGCTGTTATGATAAAACCATGCCCGGCAGAAGATGTGGGTGTTATCGAGCCGATAAGGTCCAATCCCCACTTCTGGAAGGGCCATGTGATTTGTGTTGTATGCAACTCATTCAGTGGGATATGGATTAGATTACTGTGTTTTTGACAAGTACCACATGTTCTGACCTTGGACAAACAATCGTACTCCATGTGTGGCCAATAGTAACCTAAGCGTCTTATTTTGGTTGCCATTGCCTTCGGCGTAATGTGTCCCCCGCATATTCCGTCGTGTACTTATTCAACAATTGTCTGGGCTTCGGTACTATTGACGCATGTCAGCAGTATGCCCTCGTAAGATCGGCGACACAATGTGTCTCCTATTAGCGTGTATTGTCTAGAACGTTTGCGTACTGCATCCTTTTGTGCGTTTGTTAAATGTTGTGGCGTTTCACCGCGCAGAAGGTATTCTTTTACGTCATCGTACCATTCATTAGCGTGTGTTGTACTGATAGATGCGATTGGTAGCGTGTCGAGAGTATGGGTTACGGGCTCGGCACAACTGGTTACAGAGCTTGGTAGTGCGTGAAACATGTCAGGGGATATGTTTAATGCCAAGGTTGCTAATGCGTCTGCAATGGTATTGTCATTCCTAGAGATATGTTGGACATCAACATTTTCGAATCGTTTAAGTAGGTGTTTGGCCAAATCACAGTATGGTTGTAAGTGTTGCCCTTTACACGTATAGACATCTGTAACTTGGTTTACAACTAGTTGTGAGTCCCCTCTGACTACAAGCCGTGTAATGTCGGAAGCTAGTGCGGCCGTGAGACCTCTAAGGAGGCCTTCATACTCTGCTATGTTATTAGTACAATGAAAATTGAAGCGGTAAGCAAAAGGTTTAATTTTCCTAGAGGGGTATGTGATTACAGCGGCAGCACTTCCTCCTCGAGAGGTGGATGCTCCATCGAAGTTTAGAATAACATCATAGTTATCCGGCACCGTATCTATTGTATTTATATTTTCGTTTGGGAATTCAGGTTCTATTGTATCTGGATCTTGTGTTGGCGATGTAGACATTTGATTTGCTATGGCTTGGCCTTTGATTGATGATTGTGCTACGTAGTGTAAGTCGAACTCAGCTATGATGGCCTTTCAACGGGCTATCCTGCTTGATTCGTAGATATTTCCAGTTATAGCTCTGAGTACGTTGTCTTTGCAAATTATGTTAGCCTGATTTTGGAAAAGATAATGTCACCATTTCTTTAAAGAGAAAACTAAAGCTAAACATGATTTTTCTACGTCGTTGTATCTTTTTTTGTGGGCAACTAATGCATGGCTCAGATAATATACAGGGACTTCAGTTCCGTCATCTTGTTTCTGGCAAAGCATAGACACGATCGATGATTCTGATGTGGCCAGATAGATGTAAAACGGTTTGTCATTTTTGGGTGGATACACCGTGGGTAGTCGAGCGAGCGCTGTCTTAATGTTGTCAAACGCTTCTTGGCACTGCGGGGTCCATTCAAAATGGACATTTTTGCGTAGTAGGTGGTTCATAGGTGTTAGCTTTTCTGTCAATTTTTCTATGAACCTCCTGATGAACTATAATCGACCTTGTAACCCTCGAAGTTCGGTTAAGTTGCTAGGTGGTTTCAGGTTCGTAATGGCCTTAACTTTATCAGGGTCTACCCGTATCCCTGCTTCTGAGGTTACGAATCCAAGCAGTTTACCTGTCTTGACGCCGAAGGCGCATTTCTTTGGGTTAAGCCTTAGTTCGTATTTTAGACAACGTTTTAACACTAGGTCAAGATCCTGTACATGCTGTTATGATGTTTTTGATTTAACCACTATGTCATCCACATAATCATTAAGCGAATGTAAGATGTAATCGCTGAAGATGTATGTCATCGCCCTTTGATACGTGGCCCCTGCGTTCTTGAGACCAAAAGGCATCATTGTGTAACAAAAGGTTCCCCAAGGTGTCATGAAAGTGGTTTGAAGCTGGTGTTCTGGATTAATACGTATCTAGTTATATCCCGAGAACCCATCCATAAAGGATAACAGGGCATGCCCAGCGGTTGAATCAATTAGTTGATCAATGGTAGGTAAGGGAAAGTCATCTTTTATGGTTGCTATGTTGAGGTCTCGGAAGTCAATGCATAAGCGGATACTTCCATTCTTCTTTGGGACTATAACCATGTTTGACACCCACTCAGCATAATCAACAGCCCTAATGAAGCCAGCTTGGTAGAGCTTGGTAATCTCACTGCGAACTGCTAATGCTACCTTGGGCTTGACCTTTCTTGCTTTCTATTTCACTGGCCTTAGGCTCGGGTCAAGGATAATGTTGTGCTGGATGATACAAGGGTCTAGTCCGGGCATGTCCGCATAGGACCAAGCAAATGCTTTCATATTATCCCTAAGTACGTTTTCGATATCTTTAGCTAGACGTGGTTCTAGTAACGCACTTAATTTTAGAATTTTAATTTCCCCATCGGGCACGGTGGTGGGAGTTTCGGTTAGAGGATCTTCAGTAATGTTTTCAGCTTCAATGTCGAGGGACTTTGTCATTCCCTCATATTCGTCAACCATTTGCTGTGTTGAAGCTATTGTTGCATCGTTTGCTGATGGGCTCGCATAGACGAGATTCACATCGATATTCCTTTCAAAGGCACCGTATGGTCCATCAATGACCAACGGCTTGGTTAAGCGCTTGCAATCCATTAGGCAAGTTCTTGTCAATAAATGGAGAGCCTGGTAAGATAGCGGAGGTCGTTTTAGGTATTTTGGTAATTTTTAGTGTGCATGTATGAAAATGGATTAACGTGACAGTGGAACGGCAGTTTAATGCCTTACCGGGCAACGAACGGCAGTTTAATGCCTTACCGGGCAATGAACGGAAGTTTAATGCCTAAATTTGTGTTTTATATGATGTGTGTTAATTTTTTATATTTTTTTTGAAAAAAATTCAAAGAGAATTCGAAAAAGCACGAAAAACGAGGCAAAAAGTAAGAAAAACGAAAAAGCGGCGGCGGCGGTGGCGGCGTTAGCGTCAGCGTCAACACACTATAAAAGGGGAGAAGGGGTGTCATTTGGTCATTTGACTTTCGGAGCGTGAGCGTAAACTGCGAGCATAACCCCAGCGTAGACGCCGAGAGAAAACCCCTATTCACGCCGCGCGCAAACCACAGCGTAGACGCCGATCAGACGAGCCACGGCATAGACGCCGAGATGGGCAGAGGCAAAGAAATAGAAGGCCGGGGACAGAAAGGACCCGAACTGACGTTCGCGGAGGAGAGTGAGGCGATGCTACAGTGCCTACCCCGCCCGAGCGTCCCCACATGGCCCGGATCTTCTGGCAGGTAGGCCTTTGACCCTGTTTTCGTTGATTTTTAGCATCTGTTTTCTTTGTAGCGTAGACAGTTAGCGTAGGGTTTCGGCATATACGCCGAGAGTGAAGGGTTTAGAGTAATGTATCGGCATAGACGCCGCGTGCGTTATTTTCGGCGTAGACTGTCGTGGCTTTGTTTCTTCGGTGTCTAGCGTAGACAATTGTCGGCGTATACGCTCAGCGTATACACCGGGTGTAGACACTTGTACTGGCTTCTAGCATAGACGGTCTACGCTCGGCGTATATGTCGAGGGTTTCTACGACGTATACGCCGGGCGTAAGTTGGGTACTTCATAGCGTAAGTCTGTTCGGCGTAAATTTTTATATTATGCACGGCGTAGATAGTTTTTTGTATGCGGTGTTTCTACGCCCAGCGTATACGCCGAGCGTAACTATTTCTCTACGCCCAGCGTATACACCGAGCGTAACTGTTTCTCTACGCCGAGCGTATACGCCGAGTGTATACGCCGAGCGTATACGCCGAGCGTAACTGTTAGAAAAAATTTTCTGCGAATGTCTAATTTCCAAAATGAAGTTTTCAGTATTGATCCTTGGTGTTGTTTTAATGGCTTGCAGAGACATTGAGCCTCCCCTTCTAGTGATTGAGCTAGTTGGGGTCTTGACCTGGTTTGGTCCCCTTGAGGGTGGTGACCCGACCCCGAATTTGACCGTTGAGCACAATGGGGTCTGGTTCCGGGACGGGGCGTGCGAGTTTTTGACCTTCTTGCTGGACCATTTCAATGTCGTGGTTTGGTCTCACCTAGGAGAGGATGTGGCCCGGAGCATCATTGAGGCCATGTTACCTGGTGCAGCGGAGGGCATCAGAATGTTTATGGAGGATATTGATGAAGGGCCGCTTGTCACTGAGGGTGTTCCCCCTGGTGGTCCGAGATCTACCCGTCTGTTGACACGTGTGTGGGACCAGCTGTCGCGGGGGCCCAACTATATCAACAACACGTTGTTCTTAGCTGGCCGCGCTCACACTTTGTTTCAGAATCCCCCCGGCACAGTATATCGGGTGGAAAGGTAATTTTGTCTTAGCTTTGGTTATTCCTCTCTTTTTCACATTCAAATACTTACTCTTGACTCGACACATATTTTCGCCGTCCCGCAGGCCAAAAGTTACGCAATATGAGGCCTACGCAGGAGACAATGGGATTGGATTGGCGCGTACAGCTGTGGAGGTATTCACAGTGGGTCCCACCCTTCGTGGGGCCATTTTGGCCCACACTAGGGATGCCATGAAGAACTTCCCTAAGAAATTTTCAAAGGCGTTTGCACAATGTACCGCGCGTGGCTGGTTGCATGCCGACTGGGCCCTTAATGGGTCAATTTTCTCATCTGCTTCTGATCTGGGCGAAACCTCAGAGTCCAACACTGAAATTAAGTGGCAACGTTTCCTAGATGTCGTGATTGGTTTGGTCAATTGCCAAGTGCCAAGCTAATGTGAAGGTTTTGGATTTGTCTTTACAGCTGGCACCACCTCCGGCAGGGATTCCGTTGTGACCGGGAGGACTGAAACAACTCTTTCAATGAAATTCGGTGAAACTAGTGTCGCCCAGAAGTGGTTACGGAGAAAAGCTTCACCATCTATTGTTGCCTGTTTGGAACATGTCGGCCTCATGGCACTCTTTGTGGCCCCTAGCCCGAATGTGTCTATAGCAGAGATGATTGGGATTGTGGATTCATTTGACAGATCCGTCTCCCGCTATAGCGCTCGTATTAAGGACGTTAAAGTGATTTTTGAGTTATCACCTCAATTTTTTGCGAATTTGTTTGGCATGCCTACGAGTGGTGTAAAAATCGTTACAGAAAGGACGCATAAAGAAATTGACACGATCCGTGATTTAGAGGGTTGGTTAGGGGTGACAAAGGGTGCCAAAGGATTCCCAATGCAGGGGAGAACGAAGGTTGAGGAAGTCAACGAGCTTTACCCCCTATTTAGAGCGTGTTTGTTTCCGAAGAATTTATCGCAAGTCAAGAGTCTCGGGGTTGAAGCAGTGCGAGTTATGCGCACTGTTCTAGAGGTTGGCGTGCGCTACAACTGGGCCGAATTTTTATTATCAGGAATGACCAAAGAGATAGAGCGGTTGCGTTCGAACATAGAGGCGCAGTCCCATTTTACCTTCGCTTTCTTCGCCGGCTATATTCGTCGCTTGGCCGAATTTTTGGTGGTTCGTGGGGAAAACAAATTTTTTTTGCGGATAACGACAGCCTCTGGGGAGGTGTCAGTGGGAGAATTCCCTTTGAAACGTCCCACCTGGTCGGATGTTGACAAGGGAAAGGCTCTGGCAGATATTGACTTGGGTCTCGATGGGACGGACTGGGCGAGTGTTTCTGAAGAGGAGATCCTGCGGTGACTTGAATTCGGCTTGGGGGGACCTCCTATGGTAGGCATTTTGTCTTTTTGGAGTTAATTGATTAACTAATGTTTGAAATTTTGACATTCGCTCATTTTTTGTGTTGATTATTTCCACTTTGGTCTTTTCAGGATGAAGGTGGGGATGAGACTGGAGAAGCTGGCCCTAGTGGAGCAGGGGCCTCTGATGTTGGTGGGTCCAAGGAGGACGATCCTCATGCCCCAGATGTTTAGCATTTTAGCATTTTTCATTTTTTGATTCAAACTTATACTGGAACTGTAACTTGAAAATTATAAAATGAACAGAGACGGTTGATTGTATGTAATAACATATATATATATATTTTTGTTGTTGATTTTGGTTTTAACATGCCATAGGAATGTAAAATATTTTGGTTTGTTTTCTGTTTTAAGTGTAATACAGGAAGTGATTATAAAAGTAGAATGAAAAGCAAGTATTAGTTTATGGCCATTTCGGGCCCCATGCGTAGTTTATGGCCATTTCGGGCCCCATGCGTAATCAAGGGATGTTTTGGAGGACGCGGACAGATTTCTCGGCTAACCGAACATTGCTGATCGTGGCTATTTTTATGTCTTTGCGGACATGATAGTTTAGTGTCACTTCGGACCAAGAGTGGCATTTAATTATTTTTCCTGTTTTATTGTAGTTTAGTGTCATTTCAGACTTTTTTATAGTTTAACGTCTTTTCGGACCAAGAGTGGTAGTATCATTTCAGTGATTTTTTGATCTTTTTCGTTTTAATGTTAGACGATGTTTCAATAGGTATGATCCGGTATTCAGCATCCCCTTCGCTGATTACATTAAATGGTAATTCGGCCCAAGGGACTTCTGATGGAATGTCTTTTATGTCAGCATTTTCAGATATTTCAGTGTCCATAGAGAGCTCTATATTAGCTTCTACTTGGGGAAGTACAGGCGTTTCTGTTTGAGGAGGCTTTTGTTCGATGTCAGAAGATTTACCATTTACCGATAGTTGCGGATTATCGTTATTTTGGCTAGGTTCTTCGAGTTTGACTTCCGAGCTTTGGTCCATGTCCATATGCAATGAGATGATAGGAGTAGCTGCTTCACCGCGTATGATGATTTCTCCGCCTTCATAAGGCAGGTGAATTTCTTGATGTATGGGGGAAGAGACAGCTCTTAGTTGGGCTAGCCAGGGTCTTCCCAATATTAAGTTGAACCCTGGCATCTCATCCACTACTAGGAAGTCAGCAGACGTTGGGAATTGATCTCCCGCTATAAAGTCTAAGGTTATTGAACCTTTCACCATTACGCGTGACCCACTGAATGACTTTAAACATGTGGTCGTGGCTGGTTTCAGTAGTTCAGTGAGCCCTAGCTGCTCGATAATGTGGTACGGCACGACGTTTGTCGTAGCTCCATCGTCTACATGGACCCTATGTATTTTAAATTGGTTTATACAGATTGTTATGAACATGGGAGCTGTTGTCACCTCCTTCGTTCTTTTATTGACCTTGATGTTGTCGTCATGAAAGTTTAGAGGCTTAGGAATTGTCCCATGAGGTGAGAACATCACCGCATGGATGGAGGGTTCGTTTGGGGGTAAATCCTCGCTCACCGGGATTGATGTTAACATGCGCACTAGAGCTTCCTGATGCGTTTAAGATGTTAGGACTAAGTCATACAAGCTCAGTGAAGTGTTTTTTTGTTTTAATGCTTGCGTGACTTGTGTCAAGGCGGCTGCAAAGTTTTCACTGTTGGGGGTGTTTTGATCGGTGCTGATTGGATCCATTGGACCCAACAGTTTTATCTCCCGTCTTGTTAGTTTGTCAGTTTTTGGAGCTATCGTTTCGGATGATTCATGTTTTTCAGATGACTCACCTTCATTGCCTGTGCCTGGTTGATCGTTAGATGATGACATGGGTGCAGAGTTTAGGGGAGTGGGCTTAGGTGCCCCTAGAGCTAGCCGTTGGTGCTCTTTCTCCAAACGTTCTCGCGTAAGCCTATCTGCTAGGCGTTCTCGTGCGTCACGCGGAGGTGGAGTTGACCTCGGTGTCTGGGATTGCCTAGGAACCTTTACGACGTAGGGAGCTGTACGAGGCTGTGCGTATGATTGGGCAGGAGTTTGCGTAGGTAGCCTGATGACGTACGGGGTTGGTCTTTGCTGAGGCTGAGCCTCTGTCGTTGCAACGGCAGGTGGTACTCGGACTACAAAAGGGGTAGGCCGAGCATGAGGAGTTGGTGTACCTGCGGGGTTAGCCTGAGGGATGTGCACTACGTATGGTTGTTGGTGTGTCATGGCGTTAGAGGTAGGCATGGTGGAGGGCACTCGGATTACGAATGGCCGCTACGGGTTGTGAGGTGATTGGGGTGTAGAGTTGGCGGGGGGAATTTGAACTACAAATGGTTTGTTAGATGCTTCTTGTTTGTTTTCGGGATAGACGGTGTTGATGCGGGGTGTGCTGGAGTCATCATCACAATAGATTGAGGTAATTACGTACGGTGTCTCTTTAGCGTTCAGGGGATCTTTATACACCCCCATGGTCTGATTTTGGGGTTGGACGGGGTTAGCCCCGTCGAAGGTTATCTGACCATCATCGATCATCCTCTGGATGTCCTACTTCAAGGTGAAGCAGTAATCCGTTCCATGCCCATTGCGTTGGTGATAGTCGCAGAAGCGATCCATCTTGAATCCTTTGGGCACGGGTGGCTCATCCGGCATTGCCAAGCTTGGGTTCTGTACGAGTTGACAGAACTGGTCATGTCTTTGGATAGCCGCTGGGAACAATTGCTTATGTTACATCAATCCAGCCTTTAAAAGTTGATCAAAGAGCTAGGATGGCTTCATCGGTAAAGGTGTGTACTGAGAGGGTTCCTTCCTCTCGAAGTTACGCGTACGGTTCGTCAGGTTTTGCGATGATGATTCTGGGGCTGTTGTGGGAGCGGGCTGATAGTAGTTAGTGGGGGGAACGGGTGGTTTGTATTGATGCGTAGTGTTTGTTTACTGCACCCCCGCTATCACTGCTATAGTTGCCTTGGCCTTTTCTTTGTCTTTCTTATTGTGTTGGTTTCTGAAAGTTTGGTACGCAGGGTCGTTGCTGTTTTGAGCAGCTTCTTCTATGTTTTTGATTTGCTCAAATTCTTGATTTAGATCACGTGCATTGAGATAATAAAGTTTCGACTTGAAGAAGTCGTTGACAGCCCCTTTCAGTATCATGAGCAGATATGTTTGAGAGATCGGGTCATGCAACTCGTTGAGATCGGGTCATGCAACTCGTTGAGAGCTGCGCTCCACCTCTGAATGAACTTCTGCACCGGTTCGAGAGGTGCCTATTTGATTTGCATGAGGCTGTCCAGTGTTGCTTCAGGTTTCAAGTTGTACTTGAACCTGGTCACAAACTGGCGTAGAAGATCATCTAGGGAAAGGATGGAATTCCTGGGCAAGGCCCGGTACCAGTCAAGTGCCCTTCCTGCGAGGGACATGGGAAATACTCGTAGTATTGAGTGGGACCATGCCTAGAGGAGTGCGCACTCTAATCTGAACGTGATGAGGTGGGCGTTGGGGTCCGTCTCTCCGTTATACTTAGTCAGCGTTGGGAGAGGGACACCCTTGGGCAAAGTCAATGGCGGGACAGAGGAGCTGATAGGGTCATCATTGTAGAAATATACTACTCTCAACTCACCATCAGCGATGGTTTTGAGGTGTTTTACCTCATCTGTCAATTCTTGCATCAATTTTTTAGGGTCTGCCCAATCTTGGGCACTCGGTGAAGCTACAGGCTGGGGGAGCGGGGCTGCATACCAGCTAGATTGCTGGGTCGCGGGTTGGAAAGCCGAAGGCTGGGTGATCGGCGGTTGTGCCTGTGGGTAGTTAATGGCGGGCGATGCTAAGGCTGAGATGTTAAAAGGAAAATGTTGTGGTTGTTGTTGTTGTTGCAGCTGGGGCTATGCTTGAGGAACTGTAATCGGGGGGATTGTGTGGGGTGGGATGTGCTGATGAGGAATTTGATATGATGACGCCCCCCTTACTGGCCATTGTCCCGCTACGTTGTATGCGGGGACTCCCTGTTGGGCTGGGACCACTTGGGGAGCTGTATGCATCTGGATATAGGGTATGAAATGAGCTAATGTAGACGCGGGGATCACATGCGACATCCTAATTACACGAGGTGGGAATGTTGGTCCCATGCTATCATGAGGAAGCGGTGCTTGTGAGGAAGGGCCCACAGCTGTATTAGGGGTAACTGTTATAGGGAAGGTGTGAGGTTGGGGATTGCTCGGGAGCGGAATGTGCATGAGTGCTGGTGTTTTCGGTGGTGGCATCTGAACTTGGGCGAGTCTAGTGTGTTGTACGGATAGGGCTTCCCCCGTCCCAGGATGGAAGATGGGGTTCATCTGTGCTTGGGGGCTCAAGGTGTGGTATGAGTCTCCCTGCTCAGATTGGGTAGCGAAGTCATCTTCTTCCCCTGGCTGAGGCTCTAGTGCGGGTTGGTCCAATGACTGGCTTCTGTGCAGGAGGAGCTGGGTAAAGAGCTCCGAGAATTGTTCCGGAATGGGGATTACGTCATATGGGGAAGGGATGAACTCATGTCCTCCCCTGTAAAAGAGTTTGAATTGTCTCTTTACTTCGATTTCAGCCCTATCCACCGCCAGGCCAGCTTGTATCTTAATGCAGATGAAGTTATACTCATCTTGGGTTATAACGTTGGCGGCTGGATCTCTCCCTTGTAACCTCAAAGACCGACGAGGCCCCATCGTGGATTTCCCTCCTAAGTGTGACGTGACATACTGCTGGGTAGCCATGGTGTCTGAGATGTTAATGTCCTGGGTAGTGGCAGCAGTGGTGTTTACGGGATTCATGATGATAGGTTGCGTATGTAAAACTGTTTGTGTAAATGCTAAGTGTTCAGCGTAGACGCTGGTCAGTGTGCAGCGTAAACGCTCAGTATGCAGCGTAGACGCTGGTTTTTGGGCAGCATAAACGCTAAGTATGCAGCGTGGATGCTGGTCTTCGGGCAGCGTAGATGCTGGAGTTTGCAGCGTATACGCTGGCGTAAGCGTGCAGCATAGATGCTAGGGTATGTATGCAGCGTAGACACTGGAAGGTCAACAGTGTAGACGCTGAGAGTCAGGGGTTTAAACAGGGTAGCGAAAATGCTGATGAGCGTAGACGCTGAGCATACAGTCAATTTGTTTAAGCGAAGGCCCTCCTTCTAGCGCCAATTTTTGTACCGCCCGAAATCGTCGGTCCTTGGCTGGAAGGGAAAATGGGAACTGCGGGATTGCGGGACGAGCACAGATGACCCTACCTTCACCTAAGAGCGTGCTGGAATGCACGAAGGTAGAGTACCTTGGGTGGTCCGCATGCGGATCAGACAAGGATTTCCCCGAGCGCCACCGAAGTGTTATACGCTGGGTTGTGCGTAAACGGAGCGTAAACAGTGAGACAGACGCAGATAGAGCGTAAGCATAAAAGGGGTGTAAACAGTGTCAAGCATAAACAGCGTAAACAAATATAGGCCCAGCGTAAGCGTATACAGGCGTGAACAGCGTGAACAGCGTAAACAAGTGTAAAGAGCGTAAGCAAATGTAAACAGCGTAAGCAGTGTGGGCGTATACGGACGCGAACGGAGCGTGAACGTAAACAGGCGTAAACGAAGCGTGGGCCAAATTGACGTAAAACTGTAAAAGAACTTGCAACAAACGTAAACAGTGGATTACAGAGTAAAAATGTTGTGCACCGGTCTAACGCAGTCATGTAGGGACACAAGGCGGACGTAAACCCCGGTGGATGCAGGGATGCAGCTGGTTGACACGGTAGACGGAGCGCGAATTATGCTTAGCGTACAGAACTTCCAGCGTAAGAGTAAGCGTAAAGGGGTTTCTGGGCTCTTGTTTGCAGCGTAATTCCTCTGGATCTCTTCTGGTAAATTTTTCCGACCTCGAATTTACGGAAAACTGGGCTATTTATAGGGGTAGGGTTACCGGGAAAATCGGATTGGGAGACACGTGGCGTATAGACCGGGCGTTTACAATTTAGAAACACGGTATACGCTGGGTGTATACGCTACAACAGACCGACGTATACACTGGGCGTATACGCTACAACAGACCGGCATATACGCTGGGCGTGGACTTTGATGGATGCTGGCGTACACGCTGGGGCGTATACGCTGATGGATGCTGGACATCGACTTGCTTCAATTCTTGCTCCCGTTGCACCTGCTGAGCGTGCGTGTGAGGCGTGTATGTTGAGTATCGGGCGTATACACTGGGCGTATACGCTGGTGATTGTTGGGCGTACACGCTGGGCGTATACGCTGAAGGATGTCCACTTGCTTCAATCCTTGCTCTTCAGTGTTATCTTTATGCTGTCATTGGAGATCTTGTCATCGAGCATGTGCATCTGCCGTACCTGGGCGTGTACGCCGGAGAGCCGGGCATATACGCTGGAGTGCCGGGTGTATACGGTGGAATGCTGGGCGTATACGCTGGGCATATATGCTGTATGTGTGATCTTGGCGTATACGCTGGCACCATGTACTTAGCAAAAACTAAGTGTTGCGATCATACAGCCGGTGTCATTCGTGAGTTCCAGGGTCCTGTTTGGTGTCGGAAAAGTACTAAGCTCCAAATTTTGTGGTGTTTCACCCATGATTAAACAAATGGCAAACACCTAGAAGGTTACCTTATCCTCAAGGTAACCTAAGGTATTTTCACCAACCCTTGACATATTATTCGAGTGGAGCTCCATTGCAATCGAATGAATAGTATCAATGATGGCAACATCCACAATCATGGGGAATTCCACCACCACGTCAATAGTACCCTTACCAATAACCTAACCCATATGGATATTACGTTCAGTAGCCAATCTCTCCACATGACTCTACTAGTCATGTTGCTCTTCAACCTCACTACCAGACCCCTAAGTACTATAGAACTTCTTCTTGGGGTGATGCTTCACATACGTACTATCCTTCTCATCTATCTACATCTCTTCCACCCTTGGCTCCATTTCCACCTACATCAACTATGCAGGGCAAGCTTCTTACCTAGCTACAGCAACATAACACTACAAGGGTTATCAATCTTCAACCTACTGCTGGTTCGAACAATCGATTAAAAAAGAGACCTTTCTTTAGAACCAATAGTCCAACCAAACCCTTACAACCACAAGTGACTAATTATCCAAATGCCTTATCATTGTTTGAATCTTTGGAGCTTCCTTCAAACCAAAAACCACGCTCAACACACACTGTTATGTTAATCCATGCCATTACTAATTGGATTAAAGCTGGCCATCTTCCTAGGAAATTCTGTGATCTTGGAAGTCCTCTTATTTTTTTGAAAATTGTTGGAAATGAGCCATGCAAAGCTCTTTTGGAGTTAGGTTTTGGTGTTAATTTGATCTCTGAGGAAATGTATAAAGCCTGGAACCTACCTCCACTAAGGAAGAGTAACATCTATTTAGAGTTGGCCGACCAGTCCATCACTGTCCCATTGGGACTAGTGGAGGACATTGTCACCACTGATTGTGGGTAGTTGTATCTAGCTAATTTCCTAGTGATTTAAGTTAACAACTGTAAGGGGGACTTTCCAATCATAATGGGAAGAGCATGGCTAAGTACGATTGATGTGTGCCTAGGTATACATGATCGTTTCTCAAAGATATCAAAAGAAAATGCATTTGGAAAGATCAAGAAGAAGAAAGTTCCATGCATTGCATACAGTGACATAGGGTGCAACTACGTGTAGAATTCCTAGTTTGTGCAATGCTTAACATTGCGTGCATGCAACCAGTGTGCACAAGTATCTAACATATAAAGATGCCTATATGTAATACCCACAAGATAGGAAGGCACCTAGTGGTTGATAGCTGACCAAGAGAGCAATTCAACTTTATGATTGGAACCCACTGAGAGCTTGACTTGTGCCTATATCGATAGCATAGATGCATTAGAGCAATTCCATCACCAACTTCCAAGTATTGACACTGAAAATATCAATTGGGGAAAGTTGAAAATCCCTAACGAGTTTAAGTGAGAGCCCTTGAATGAAAACCGTTGCCCACTAGTATGGAGTATGCATTTCTTCATAATGGAAAATTGGCAATCATTAATGCTAATCTCGCTTCTCAACAAAAAGAAATACTGCTGAAGATGGTAAACAAATGGTTAAAATCCTTTGCTTGGTCATATCCCGAATTAACTGGAATAGATCCTTGGATATGCCAACATAGAATCTACACTGACCCCTCTATGAAGCCTTGATGACAACCACAAAGATGACTAAACCCAAAGCTTAAGCAAGTAATTAAAGAAGAAATTGAATAACTTCTAAAGGTTGGGTTCATCTACCCCATTGTTGACAGTGAATGGGTTAGTCCATTAGTCATTGTGCCTAAAAAGGGAGGTAAATGGAGAGTGTGTATAGACTTTAGGCTACTAAACATGGCAACATTTAAAGACCATTTTCCATTGCCATTTGTTGACCAAGTCGTAGATACCATTGCAAGGCATTGCTATTATAGTTTTCTAGATGGTTATAGTAGGTACAATCAAATCCAAATAGCACCAGAAGGCCAAGCCAAAACCACATTCACAATTCCTTGGGGGACATT
Organism: Gnetum montanum; assembly: GCA_015680685.1. Lineage (NCBI taxonomy): Eukaryota > Viridiplantae > Streptophyta > Gnetopsida > Gnetales > Gnetaceae > Gnetum > Gnetum montanum. The sequence continues at coordinate 111,343 of MNCI01017574.1, forward strand.
TGCATATAGGTAAATGCTATTTGGTTTGTGCAATGCTCCAGCAACATTTCAACATTTGGTTCTTAGTATATTTCAACAGCAAATAGAAAATGGTGTGGAGGTATTTATGGATGATTTATCCACCTATTGAGTGAACTTTGAACACGATTGGACCAATTAGAGAAAGTAGTAAAAGAATGTATTGAAATCAACCTAAGGCTCAATTGGCAGAAAAGGCACTTAATGGTCCAAGAGGGCATTATATTAGGGCATAAAATTTCACAAACAGGGATGGAGGTAGATCTTGAAAAAATTAAAATCATCCAAGGAATCACTCATCAACCTAAAACTATAAAAGATCATTCATTCCTTGGACATATTGGGTATTATAGACGCTTCATCAAGAAATTTTCAAAGATTGTAAAACCATTGGTGGAATTAATGAAGAAGGACATACCCTTTGAATGGACCAAGGAATGTGAGCTAGCCTTTCAAACCTTGAAGCAGAAACTTGTAGAAACACCCATTCTTCAAACTCCTAATTGGTTCATACCATTTCATATAATGACCGATGCATCCAATTTTGCTTTAGGAGCCATACTTACATATTTAGTTGACCAAAAATGTCCCTATTACATTCACTATGTAAGTCAAAGTATTGTTGGTGCACAACTCAACTATACCACAATAGAAAAAGAGTTAATGGCCACTGTGTTTACACTAGAGAAATTTAGGTACTATGTAGTAGGCTATAAGGTATTTGTACACACAAATCATAGTGCAACATGGTTTCTCATGAATAAACCAACATTGAGCCCTTGCATCATACGATGGCTTGTGATCTTGCAAGAGTTCGATCTCACGATAGTAGATCATAAGGGCACTTAGAATGTTGTTGTCATTCATTTATCTTAGTTGCGATGGGACAACAAAGAGGATGAATACCTAATTTTTGATTGCTTTCCTAACGAACTCCTCTTTGCAAGTGTAATAAACAATCAATCACCTACAGATACAAATTGGTAGAGTAGCATTCTTACTTATCTTCTCACACAAGAAACACCACAAGGGCTAGATGTTAAAAAGAAATAACAATTTCTCTACCAAGTCAAACATTTCATGGAAATCAACGGACACCTTTACAAGGTATGTTTCAGTGGCTTAGTTCGATGGTGTGTTCCTGATGTAGATCTATTATGAGTTCTCCAAGATGCTCATGAGGGCCCTTGTGGGGGTCATTACACTAGGAGACGAACATCAATTAAAATGTTACTTGCAGGATATTATTGGCCTACATTATTTAGGGATGCCCATCATTTTGTCCAATCTTGTGAGTGCTACTAATGCGATGGGGGAATGACTACTAGAATGGAGGATCCACAATAGTGGATTGAACCCTTATAACCCTTCGACATATGGGGTATTGATTTTATGAGGCCTATTACACTAATGTCCAATGAAAAAGCATACATTATTGTTGCTATTGACTATTTCACAAAATGGATAGAAGCAGCTGCCGTTACTGACTGTACATCATCTATCGTGGCACGATTTGTTCAATAACAAAGTGTAAATAGGTTTGGCGTGCCTCATGCACTTATTTCTGATAATGGTACACATGTTATAGGTGCAAATTTTCGAAAGTTGATGCAACACTTAGGAGTTAAACATAAACTAAATACACCATATCATTCTCAAGTGAATGGTCAAGCTGAAGTCACTAATAGGGAAATCATAAAAATTTTGATACAAACCATTAGCAAATATAGGTGAGATTGAAGCACCAAACTGAACGATGCTCTTTGGGCCTACCACTCCACATGGAAACTCCCTATAGGCTACTCTCCCTATGAGTTAGTGTATGGTAAACTTCCAACACTTCCTATCCAAGCTGAGCTTTGTACACTATCTACAACATGTGACCTTAACCTTGACCTTAGTCTAGCATAGAAAGAACGGTTAATGAACCTAACTTGCTAGATGAAAACCAATTAACTGCCCTATCATCCAATGAACTGCACAAGGCCTTCAACAAACAATATCATGACCTAAAAATTAGAAACATCACATACCAACTAGGAGATAAGGTTCTTTATTGGAATCCCACACATGTGCCACAATGAACTAAATTTCAAATGCTATGGAAAGGACCTTATATCATTCATGAAACTTTTCCTTCAGGGGCCATGATGATCTATAAACCTGAAAGCCCAGATAAGAAATTATTGGTTAACATCTAGCAAACCAAACCTTTCCATGAGCCCAGAACAACCAATACTAACACTACCTTTGCTTATGGACAACCCTGCTCATTATTTCAGGTCTCCTCCTTCCAACATAGTCATGGGGGAGATTGCCACTAATGCTAATTATTCTAAGCCCTCAATTTCTTTTTTCTTTTTTTTTTACTTATTTTTATCTTACGCCATCATTAACATTTTTACTATTTCTTTCTTTATTACATTTTTTTATTTATTCTCACTCATCATATGATAAGTGCTCATAATGATGGATTGTACTATAATAGTGTTTCCTACTAATTTTTGGTTTTTACCTTTGACTTTTAATGTTGATGCTAAGATATGGTTTCTTTTGATAAAACAGGCAATGAGTCCACATCATCCATTCAACTCTATGGTCTCCCTTTTTTTTGGAAACGTACTAGCCCTTTTGCTAAGAAAACCTATTAATGAATTTGTGGCTTGATATTCTTCAAACCAAGGAAAGATTCAAATGGATTGAAAAGGGTGTGATCTCAAGGGGATTCAACACATTTGTGCTGGTTATTCTCTTAGGTACTTGGATGTTTTTCATAGGTTTTTCACCATTTCACTGTCAACTAATATCAGGAAGTTGAATGAATCAAATAAGTTTTTTCATGGTGTGGTTATCACACAAAAGAAAAAAACAACAAAAACAACAACAATAATCGGTGGGAATTCAAAGCACACCCCTTAGACACACTAAAGGAACATGGGGTACATGCATTGGTTATGGCACTGGAAAGACATGTTACCCATGCCTGAAGGTTACCTCTAACTAAGGACCTTACTCACTTCCTACTTATCTATTCTTCTCCTTTTGGAATAGTGATTGCTCTATGAAAGCATTCTAGTTGCTTCAAAAGGATGGGTTGGTCAAGTGTGTTGATGCGAGGTCACTGGATGTGGTTAGTTTTAATCTAGATTTGGGCTGAATTTTATTAAGTCACCTTAACCACATAATACACAAGGGACTTTACACAACCTTAATTTTGGGATTCCATTCCATTCTCTCTTCTCTTTTCATATTTCTTTCCATATTCCACCTCATTGCTGATTTTATGATAAGTCTATATCTTGGTCGATGCATTGTTATTCTTTGGTAAATTCTTGTAGGTGAATTCTTAACTATTGTTTCCATATGTTATTCCTAGAGCCTAAGGACTCTTGGGTTTGTGGGTTTGTTAGGGCATAAAGGGCATGAGCTTGCTTTGAGGAGGATCCACTAGCATTCCTTCTTGGTGCAATCATTAAGTTCTTTCCTTTCAACATTTTTTGCAATCAACTATTTCTCGTTTCCCATTACATCTATTTTTGTTTTTTTTATTAGCTTCACCGTTGTTATTCCTCTTATCTTCCTTTTTCTTTCATTTCCCATCCTATTGCTACTGGAGGTTCACTCTTAGTCGTGGGGGCTTGTCACAAATTTTTCCATTACATTACTTATCCCACCTCTACACCTTTGGTAGTTATCAGTTACAAACCTCTAACCCAGTATTTGCCATACCCACAACCTAGCCAATGTGCTTCATATCGAGGCAAGGTATCAACTACATTATATCTTATCTATCCTTGCTAATTCATGATTGTGTTGTGTGTGTAGATGACGATCACATGAACAATGACGAGGATAGAAGGAGGCATGCAGGATGGACTGGAGTAAGATCGTTTATGCAAGGAAAAAGCTTGGTCATGTGGCCATGAATGAACAATGGTGTGCACATTTTTTAACATCAGCAATAATGCACCTCATTTTCTTTTTTTTTCTCTCTCTCTCTCTCTCTCTTCAACTTGTCAATTAAGGATCTGAATGTCATCTATGTATAGTATTCACTACAATGGTTATGAACACTAATGTTGTAATACGTTTGTCGATCTATTCACTGAGCACTTTGAGTCTATCATTCCATGTCACTGTTAGTTGTTGTTCAATCAATAATCCCATACCTTCCTAATATTTTGTAAAAAAATTGAGGATGAGTTTTCATTTAGTCATGGGGGTATGATGAGTCTCAATATCGGACTCTCGATATCAAATACACGATATCAGAGATGTTGAAGCATTATCAGACATGTGATGTCAGAGCCTATCTTATTGCCTATAAATAAGAGACAGGAACAGTTGTTTTGGCATTAGTTTTTCCAGCCCTTAGCCAAATTCTTGCAGTTTTTCTATTCTAGAGTTATAATTATTTCTAAGTGCCTATAGTAGGAGTCATAGAGTGAACAGATATTTATTCAAGAATTCTATACCTGAGCACACCTTGTGACTAGAAATAAAGATGAACTTTATGATAAACCTTGCAAAATTCAGAATAGCTTAATTATTGCATTTCATGTTATTTACTATTATTTGATGCTTTCAATAGTTACTTAATGTTATTTCATTGAAGTATTAATTATCAATTTTCAATGAATTAGCACACTCAACATGAAAAATTCGAGCATACGTGGAACACTTGGTAACCTAGTAACAACTAGTGTTTGGTAATTCCAGTAGTGTTACACTAGTTTAGGATATGTCCAGAGAGTGGGAACGGATGCTGGTGTTAGGATTTGATTCACATTAGAGTTATAAAAATCCATTAGTTAATTAAATATTTTCATTGCACACACTTAGGAGAAAAAGATACAAAATATAAAAAACATAAAAATCATATACCTCGAGTTCACTTAACCATAAAATTATGCCTTACAAGTAAGCTTGGGAAGACAACAACTGCATAACTCATCCTTGTTCTATGTAGGTGCATAAGCACTTAATCCTTGGAGTTTGACTAGATCATGCATGAACGCTCGTATTCGTATGGTTGGGTGTAGGGGTACCTCACCACTCATCAATTCCAAACTCCCACTTGCCTTGAAATGACTCAATCTATAAGTAACTATTTTCAAGGTCCCACATCCTCTTCATTTTTACCATCAAATACTGATTTAAGTGATGATCAATTGAAAGCTTTAATCCAATCCATCATTAATCTGAATGGAATATCTAATCATAATGCATCCACTTGACAAATAGAAAACCAAATGATACAAATATTAATTTTACTTCAAAATTTTTCCAATGAAGTAGTTGAACTAAAGTGAAATAACAATAAAGTTCCCATACAATTTGAAAAATCAAGCACATCAATCAATGACAATTATTTTCATCTTCATAACACTAGGCAACATTCTGAGAAAACTTGTCCTCAATTTTTAGCATTATATGATGACAATGCCCAAGGTCAACAAAACAAAATAAGAAATGAAGAAGTTTCCTCATTGGAAAAAGTTATGGTAAGTAATCCCAACCCACATAACACTCGCTATCATAGACTTAGTGACATTATGAATACCACACAATAACAAACTAGGAATAATCCTTATAATCCTTGAAATAGAAGAGCTCTTAGTCAAAATAACACAAATAATAAAACTAGACCATCCCAAGAAAATGTTCCATAACAACCAAACTCCTCTTCAATACTTAGAAGAACTCCACCTTAACAACAAGCTAAAGACAAACATAAGACTTATGATCTAGTTGAGGATTTGAAAAGAGTTAAATCCAACATTTCAATGTATGATCTTCTACACTTTATGAAATGAAAAGATAGTTCATACACATGAAATCAATAATGAAAAATCTCCAACAACCAAAAGGCAAGTTCATTTTGCAGAAAGTCTTAATGTGTTATCAATACAAAACGCAAGTAATTCCATGTTGAACAAGAAAGATCAACCTCCTTTCCTAACAACTTTGGTTATTTTTGGAAAGAACGTTCACAATTTTTTAATGGATTCTAGCACAATGGTTAGTGTCATGCCACTTGAGGTATGTAAAATAGTAGAAGCACGAATGCTACCACAAGCAAGAAGTGTGATACAACTTGATGGATCTAATGTACCTATGGTAGGGTCATTAAAGGGAGTAAAAGTACAACTTAAACAATAGCCTAATTTTACATGTTACAAGGATATTGTAGTCGATATGCCATCCACATATGATGTGCTTTTATCTAGGACTTTTTGAGCCAAGTTTGGAGGCTTCTTTAGGTCAAATTTCCCAAAATTATTAATTCCTATTAAAGGAAAATCTAAATATATGGTCATTCCAAGAGAGCCTTTCTATAAACAAGTGGTAACAACTTTTGATTAAAAAAATTAATCTTTGAAAAATAAAAATACTAATCTTTATATTGGAGTTATTAAAGTTGGGTTTGGCGAACATATTATAAATGACCGTGAGAGTGAAACTTTAGAAAGAAATCCTTTTGCTTCTAGTGAATGTGAAGAAATCTATGAAGATACCTTGCTTATCATCAACATGATAGAAAAACATTTCTTTTGAGTGACCTACCACCATTAGGAGACAACAAACATATAAATGAGATCCTAACCATTAAAACATTAAAAGGTGTACCAAATTTTAATAACATATCCATTGAACATGTTCTTATAGAAGAAAATTATGTTTCCAATTTATTAGCTTAAATGGCCACTACTTTAGATGTCTCTTTTAGACACAATGCTTGGGATCTTGAAAGAATTATTGAAAATATTAAGTCCTATTCTATTCTAGATAATATATTTTCTTTCCAAGTTTTGATGATGATAATCATATTCATGAATTTTTATTTTCCAAGGGTAAATTTAGTGATTAATGTTTTAAAGTTTGTCAAATTAATGAAGAAGTTATCTCAGTGGATGTCATATTTTTTCAAATAAGATCTCTCCTAAAATAGTGACTAGAGAAGCTTTATTTGATGACTTACAAAAACTTATACCTGTCAAACCTAAGATTAAAACTTGAATGAAACAAGAACTTGATGAACTTTTAGAATATAAAATTATTCATCTTGTGAAAAATTCAAGTTGGACATAAAATTTAGTACCTAATAGAAAATTGATGAGTCATGAATTGTTGGCTCCAATATCGCACCCATGATATCACGTATGCGATATCATGTACGCAATATCATAGCCTAGATGTGAAACACCACTAATTTTGGCCTAGCACTTTTAGACAAGAATCAAGCTAAGTCATGCTGCTGCCCAACATGAGTACAGTGTGACCAAACTTGGAGGCCTCCGAAACAGTCCCTGATGGTCCATGATTTAATAGGCAAGGTCCCCCCGGGGCCCACAGGCAACTGCACCAACTTCCAGCATCCAGAATCAAAATGTTTAGGTTCAAAATTTTTGGTTTTGGCTAAGTACACTTTGGTTACTTTTTCAAACACTGCATAGCATAAGGATCAGCGTCACCAACTTTTAGAGCCCCAAAACTGAGCCAAAATTACTTGATTTCAAGGGTGCAAGTCATCCTCAAGGTCCACTATTGATAACTATGGGTCCTAGCCTTCAAAAATTCTAGATTTCTGCTCAGAATTGCAAGTTTTGGAAGTCACACTACAGGTCACACTACAGGTCACACTGGGTAGTCAAATTTCTCTTATTGTACATTTTATTATAAATCCCCATTTGTGGGCATGTCAAGCCCTCATGGTCTAAAATACAACAAAAATATATGTATAATTTTTCAAGTGGGCCAGAGCCAAAGCTAATCCTCCTAAATTTTCTTTTAATTTTTATCGCTTGAGGGCTTGTTTTTCTAATTTGTTTGTATTTTCATGGGTTTGAATGGACCACAAATTGTAAAATACATTGAACCTAGTCAAAGAATGCAATTGCCAACACACATCCAACTCGTGCACAACTATCCAACATAGATACATTGAACATGGTCAAATAATGCAACTTCCCAAGCCTAGCCTAACCCTATAAATACCCTATCAATTCACACAAACTGGAGGAGGCAAAAAGGAGAAGATGGAGGAAGGAAAAAATTGGAGAGATTGGCAATTCTGAAAAATTTGAGAGATTGGCAATTCTAAAAAAGGACAGAACTTACAATCCTTGGGCACTCAGCATATCTGATTTTTGGCTTCCAAGTTTTTCTCACGTTCATCCCATTTCATCGTCGCATCATCGTGTCATATCATTCTAGGGCTAGGCATTTGACTTGCCATCCACACGTGTGCAACTACGCTTTGACCGGTGCATATTCCTGTTTGAACAATACAATATAGTTTCATCATTGCCTCCTATTTACATTATTTACTTTGGTTTATGCTTTGTTTACAATATAACTCTATTTATGCTTTATTTATAATTCAGTACGCTCTGTTTACATTTCGTATCGCCGTTTGCATTCCGTTTACATCCCATTTACAATAACCCCAGTGCTAGCTATAGCTTACGCTTGGGGAAGTCCTTGGTTGATTTGCGTGCAGACCATCCAAGGCACTCTACCTTCGTTTATTTTTCTAGCTTGCCCTCGAGCCAAGGCAGGGTCAGCTGTGGCTGCCTGACAATCTCTCGGTGTCTATTTCCCTTCCAGCCTTACACCGACGATTTAGGACAGTACAGTTTTTTGGCGCTAGAAGGAGGGCCACTTTCTTGTTATTAGTTAAAACATCATTACCTATCAAAACTTATCCATCCTACCCATTTGATTCTCCTCATCCCTGTCAATCACATTGAGCTTGTATCACGCCACGCTACAAGTACGTGCAATCCAACTCCATCCGTCTACCCCAGTCCAGGTACTAGATTTCTATCAAGATAACCCAATTGACCCCTCAGTTCCACCCTTGACCTTGCCAAAAGGAGTCTCATTACCTCAACTGACCAAGTACAATGGAGAAGGGGAACCAAATGCCCACCTAGTGACATTTAGAACTGAAAGCTTTCTACTTCAAGCATGGCCTCATGTAATTTTGTGAGTGTTTGCAATGTCCTTAACCGGAAAAGCCTTAGAATGGTACTGATATTTACCCCGTAGCTCCATATCTTCTTTAGAGAATTTGCTGCATCAATTTGTCACCTGTTTCAAGTACAA
>MNCI01017574.1:123117-133355 GCA_015680685.1 Gnetum montanum
GATGCAACCATTTTATACCACAAATAAATTTAGGCCATTACATCAGTCTTCATACATTCTAACTCTATGTACGATAAGTGTCGCTTGATGTTGTTTTCTTCCTAGTTGATTTTTTTGCAGGATCTCGCAGGCATGTAGCATGACCATGCATACAGCATCACACTTTACACAAGCAAAGTAAGTATTAGTCCGCTATGACTATAAACTGGCACAGACAGTCCTGGATCATGACTTAAAACTAATACCACAGAACAGTCCTAGATCATGATTTAAAACTGATACCACAGAAAAGTCCTGGATCATGACTTAAAACTAATACCACAGAAAAGTCCTAGATCATGACTTAAAACTGATACCATAGAATAGTCCTGGATCATGACTTAAAACTGATACCATGAGAAGTCTTGATATCATGACTTAAAACTGATACCACAGAGTTCTGTCTGGTATGACACTAAACTGCTACATCTATCAGCCATGACATGAAATTAGCATCCAAAGTCCACTAAGACTATAAACTAGTTTGCCTCTTCACAGTTTGCTATGACTATAAACTAGCAATGCACCGTCTACTACGACGCTAAACTAGTGCTGTCCAAGGGGTTATGACATGAAACTAACCCACGACAGTCTGCTAAGACTATAAATTGGTGTCATCATCGACAACCAGGTAAAACTTGAAAATATCTGTTGTTGCAGTTAGCTGTTCTTGTTCCACAAAGACTTGTTGCATGATTCATCCCATGGGGCCTAATGAAACTAATGTTGTTCATGATTCTGTTTGCTTTGAAAGCTACACATGGTGACTCCATCTCCTTGTTTAAAGTGTTTAGATAACTATTTCATTTGTGGTTTTCTTGTCTTCTTGGATTTGTGTTTGCAGGATGACACTTCTGAGGTGTTCGTACATAGATGCACTTCATCATGATGACAAGGTATCACATTTTTCCTAATGCAGGCAACTAGGTTAATCAATGCATTCATAAGTGCATTCCCGACTCCTGATACATTCCCTATTCCCCATCATGCTTCCTTATCCTATCCAATTATATCCCCTGATACATTTTGCTCACCTCAAAACTCTTGATACATTATTGCACACTATAGCTCTCTAAGCAGTTGCGACGCAAAACATGATACACAGTACATGATGCAAAATGCAAGTGCTCAAACACGAGCACGACAAAAAAAGAAAGCTCTTTCAAAAAGACCAAGAAAAGAAAAAAAAAGAAAAAAAACAAAAAAAAACAAAAAAAAGGGTCAAAGAGAAAAATGCACGGAAAAGGTCTTCAAGACCCCGTTGACATCATAAACAAAAGACTATTGGCCATTCTCATACAAGCCCTAGGCGAGAAGGCAGTCGTCTTGAAAAAATAGTTACACTCGTGTCTCAAAGAGACCATGTTGCACATCATTGCATGGCTTTGGCTATTTACAATAGGCCTCGCAAATACTCTATAAGAGTCCTGTTTCTCCAAAGAACACACCTCCTATGTCTTGGTTTAGAGTCTACTAAAAACCTGGCTGTTGACAAGGACGAATGACATAACTTGTGCACAAGAGAGCATTCCTCTCCCACAAATCCTAGCAGCAATCATCTCCCTTAACCTCCTAGCTTCCCTGGTTACAACCAATTCCCTTGCATATTGAACCACATTCCCTCAATCCCATTTACTTTTGAAAATGGTGCGATGACACCCAGCCAAGGGCCGATGGTTAATGTTTGATGCTTTATTGCTCATGGTGTTTTTCACTTCTTTGTCAACGCCTCTTGAGTGGATTCCTCTAGACGTCAATAAAGAGGGGCCAATGAAACACCACTAATTTTGGCCTAGCACTTTTAGACAGGAATCAAGCTAAGTCATGTTGCTGCCCAACATGAGTACCACATGACCAAACTTGGAGGCCTCTGAAACAGTCCTCGATGGTCCATGATTGAATAGGCAAGGTCCCCCTAGGGCCCACAGGAGACTGCACCAACTTCCATCATCCAAAATCAAAATTTTCAAGTTCAAAATGTTTGGTTTTGGCTAAGTACACTTTGGTTACTTTTTCAGATGCTGCACAGCATAAGGATCAGTGTCACCAACTTTTGGAGCCCAGACATTGAGTCAAAATAGACTGAAATCGAGCACAAGAACCCTCCATGACCTTTACCAAGATCCCTAGGAGCTCCCAGGCTCCAAAAAATCAAGATTTGGGCCTCAAATATGCCATTTTGACTTGGTGACATTGGGGTTATTTTTTCAGACGTTGCACAGTGTAAGGTTCAATGTCACCAACTTTTAGAGCCCCAAAATTGAGCCAAAATGACTTGATTTCAAGGGTCCAAGTTGTCCTCAGGGTCCACTATTGATAACTATGGGTCCCAGCCTTCAAAAATTCTAGATTTCTACTCAAAATTGCAAGTTTTGGAGGTCACACTACAGGTCACACTGCAGGTCACGCTAGGTAGTCAAATTTCTCTTATTGTACATTTTATTATAAATCCCCATTTGTGGGCATGTCAAGCCCTCATGGTCTAAAACACAACAAAAATATATATATAATTTTTCAAGAGGGCTAGAGCCAGAGCTAATCCTCCTAAGTTTTCTTTTAATTTTTATCGCTTGAGGGCTTTTTTTTCTAATTTGTTTGTATTTTCATGGGTTTGAATGACCCACAAATTGTAAAATACATTGAACCTAGTCAAAGAATGTAATTGCCAACACACATCCAACTCGTGCACAACTATCCAACACAGATACATTGAACCTGGCCAAAGAATACAACTGCCCAAGCCTAGCCCAACCCTATAAATACCCTATCAATTCACACAAACTGGAGGAGGTAAAAAGAAGAAGATGGAGGGAGGCAAAAATTGGAGAGATTGGCAATTCTGAAAAATTGGAGAGATTGGCAATTCTAAAAAATTGGAGAGATTGGCAATTCTAAAAAATTAGAGAGATTGGCAAGTCTGAAAAAGGACAGAACTTGCAATCCTTGGGCGCTCAGCACATCTGATTGTTGGCTTCCAAGTTTTTCTCACGTTCATCCCATTTCATCATCGCATCATCGTGTCATATCATTTCGGGGCTAGGCATTTGACTTGCTATCCACACGTGTGCAACTACGCTTTGACCAGTGCATATTCCTGTTTGAACAATACAATACAGTTTCATCATTGCCTCCTATTTACATTATTTACTTTGGTTTATGCTTTTTTTACAATATAACTCTATTTATGCTTTATTTATAATTCAGTACACTTTGTTTACATTTCGTATTGCCATTTGCATTCCGTTTACATCCCGTTTACAATAACCCCAGCACTAGCTGTAGCTTACTCTTGGGGAAGTCCTTGGTTGATTTGCGTGCAGACCATCCAAGGCACTCTACCGATGATCTCTCGGTGTCTATTTCCCTTCCAGCCTTACACCGACGATTTAGGATAGTACAAGATGCAATATCGCATACACGATATCGCAGCCTATCTCCTCGTCTATAAATAAGAGGTAGGCAAATTTGGTAAAGGATTTTTTAGTTTTAAGTTTTAAGTTTTTTTTAGGTTTTTAGTTTTAGTATTAAGGTAGGAGCTCTTTGTTAGTTTTTCCTCACAACCCTTTCTCCGAGTGCATGTCTGCAGTGTGATGATTGTAATTGTACAACATCCTTATTCAAGTGTGACATACTTAGACACGAACATGACTGGAAATAAAGATCAAGATTAGTTCATCATTTCAGCATCCACTTAGCTTAGTTATTTAATTGTTATTGTTATTTATTACTTTCTTAGTTAATATCTCTACCCCTATCTCTTAGTAATGCAAAATGAGTATGACTTAATCACGACCATTTAAGTGTGACTACTTGGTAACCCAGTAGCGTACCTAGGCCATGTGCTTGGTAATCCTAGTGGTAGTCATGCACAAGGTCCAAGATGTGTATGGATGATTAAGGAATGGATGCTCATCACACTTAGGCTAGTTTAGATTCTCCCTCATCCTCTCTCCTAGCTTAGTTGATATTATTTCCCATCATACCCAGGAGTAGCATTAGTGTAGGAACACATCATACGCCTCACTCTAGACTAAACCATACGTGACAAAGCTAATACTAGCCCAGGTGGGAAGATAGTGAACTACGATCTACAAGTAACTATCTAGATACCACAACTAGTCCATCTACAGAGTTCAATTGGATCATGCGTGAAATGCTCGTATTCGTATGGTTGAGTGTAGGGGTACCTCGCCACTCATCAAAAATGAACAAGTGAATTACAATTATGTATTTATTTTCATACTCTTAATAATTGAAAAATTGTTTAAAATATGGTTTGACAAAAAATATGTAGGTAAAGTCTTTAAAATAGGAAATCTAGTCGTAAAAAGAGATAGAGCATCTAGTCAAATAGATCCTCAAACTAAGTCTTCTCCTATGTGGTTAGGTTTATTCCAAGTTATAAACGTCATTGGCCCAATGTTTACAAAATTGTAGATATTCAAGGATATAAATTACATAGAAATTTTAATGCATTTCATCTAAAGTATTTCTACTCAGGTGTCCCACATGGACACTTGGTAGGTCCTTAGTTTCATGCTTTCTTCCCTTTCACCATGCATTTCATTTGTATATAGTTGTATTTGCATATTCTATTTTCATTTCTATCATCTCTTTCTTAGCATATTGGATTTGGTTTGATTTGTGCTTTTCATATGATTTTAGTAATCATTATGGTCATTTAAGTTACTAGGCATTAGGTCATCATAACACAATTGAAAAATAATGCAAGTATAATTCTTTATATGATATATCCTATTACCATTATATAAAATCTCCTTTATATTATATATTTTATAAAATCTATTTCAAGGTTTTATTTTTATTAGTTATGTTGGATTATGGAGGATGGGATTTATGCTAACATATCATGTAATCATCATGATCATGTGAGTGTAAGATATGTGAAGTTGGAGAATGGTTAGCCATAATCACTAGGTGACCTTGGAAAATGTCTTTTCCTTCTCATAAGCACCAACCCTCAAGTGTGATGATTCATGGCTATTCTGTGAGCAATAGAATGAAGTGTGTTCATCTCCACTTGAGAACCCTTAGCCACCCAGGAGAGCTACTATGATGCCATCTAGATTGTAATTAAAGGCACATACACAAGGGTTGAACTAAACCATGAACAAAGTTCCAAGATGACCATGCTCTTTCATAGTGTAGATAATTTGCCAAACTCATGTTGGAATTTCTATTTAAGAATGAAGTACATCATGAGCAAAGTTTACTTAAAAAGGAGACAAAAGAAAAAGAATGAGGACCATGTTCATTGGCAGTGTAATAAGTTCTTGAGCATGATAGGGTTTAGCAGCAATCCTCACCCTGGCTTCCATTCCCCTTTTAAACCTATTTTTCCAAATTCAAAAAAAAAAGAGAAAAGCAAAGAATCCCTTTTCACCCATTCCCTTTCTAAATTTCAAAAAAAAAAAATAAGAAGAAAGAAGTCCCAAGGAAACGTTAAAAGTTGTGGCTAGCTATGATCTAAGATAAGCTTGTCTTCTTCATTAAGTTTGGCATAAGTCTTGTGCTCAAAATAGTCCACATACTTTTTACTTTTACCTTCTGAGAAGATTGGGGATGAGATCTTAATTATATACTTTAATTATATGTATATCTATGTAGTGAAAGTTATGATTTATAAAAAGAATATGTTTTCATCTTAATTAAATAAGATGGTATGGCAAAGGTGGCCCATGTTTAGTTCTCTCTTAATTATATGATTTTTTTAATCATGTTTAGATCAGTATAGTTTGCTTTCAAATTTTATTTTATCTATGTTTTATGATCTTTTTGATCATCTAGTTGTTGCATCTCCTTTTAAAATTTCTATGGTTTTGTTGTTCCTTACACTTACATGCCATTTTTAGTTTGGGGGCTAAGTGTTGATGCCAACACTTCCCATGCTTGACATGGGATCATGGTCACATAATTTACCAGCTAAGATTTAGTTTTATGATTTAAATCCATCAAGTTATTCAAAACCAATCACACAGGACACAAAGGGTGTAGGAGGTATCATTTAGCATATGAATTATTAAAACATGGAGTATTGTTGGGTCATGAGAACCTTATGTACATTTTAAGTGTTAATGTTTAGGAAAGAATAGAAACCCAAGATCACACCAAGGTTATACTCTTTCACATAGTAACATCACAGAAAATTCTTAGTGACTATGTAATGCTACATTTGAATCCCCACTTTGTTGAGAAAAATAGAAAATCAAGCAATTATAGATGGTGTGCCACCAATTACTGCCTACACACATGATGAATGTTAATTCTAACCAACTAACCCTCAACTAGGCATGGTCACTAGCCATTTCTATAGCTGCATGCTGCACAGCTACATGTGTTCCATCAAAGGCCTTTGGGCATAAGAGTTAGAATTCATATTGTAATTGTTTTCACCCTGGTGGTGGTAGGCATAACCAACAGTGGTGGTTATGTGATAGTGGCTTATGTGGGCACATGGTGATGGATGTGTAAACATAAGTGTTTAAAGGGAGTAGCTTATAAAAGGCGAATAAACATCTCACGCTAGTGGGGGATCAGGGTCTCTATTGCTAGAGGTGGTAAGCAAAGTGTATCTACGAGTCGATAGGGCCTTGAGTAGGACCAGCGATGATGTGTAGGGATGGCGATCTTGGGGATGATCTCTCTCTCTCTTCCTCTCATGGAATCAAGTAGGAAATGATGGTGGACATCTTGGGGCCTTGCTCTCTCCCTACAATGATAGAAAGCACATAGCAGCTACAAACAACATCAGTTGCAGTAGTATCTAAGAGTCAACAGTAGTGGTGAGAGCTAGCATCAACATCAAGGAGCTCTAGGTGGCAAACAGCAGTGGCATCAAAGCAACGAATGATGTTCGATGATATCATCCATGAGTGGTGAGTGGATGGCAACCAGTGGCATCATACATTGCAAGTGCATGAGGGGATTTATAACTAGTGGTGTGTAGTGAATGAAAACAGACAATAGTCAGCATGCAGTAGGCAAAAGGAGCCATCAAAGTCAACAATCAACAATGACATGTGAGTAGAAATAGGTGGCAATAACAACAACCAATAGTAGCAATAGGCATGAACAACATTGCAGGTGGCGGTTAACAATGATCTATGGTAGTAGTGGTAGTAGTGGTTGTAAGAGTTAACACATCTCTCTCCCTCTCTCTGGGTCATCTCTACTCTCTTCCCCACATGACGAGGGTTTGAAGAAGAGGAGCCACTTTCATTTCCAACCAAAGTAGGCAACAAGTAGCAACAGTGGGCAACCATAGCCAGAGACTGGGGAAAATTTTAAAATTCACATTTAGTAGATATTTTTTTTCTTATTAAGCCTTGAAATTTGAGATAGTTATTCAATTTAAACTTCTTTCCTAATTTTCTAGTTTGATTTACCTATAAGAACGCTACATTGCCCTTTCTAGTTAAGGCTATTCCCAAGTTTTCGTACCCATACAAGAGTTTCCCTAGGTAATAATCTCCCTAAATGAGTTTTTTCTAGGTGTTGATGTGTCCAAAATTTATGCATCAAAAACTATCACTATCAAAGATAGTTCTTAGAAAAATTATCAAAGATGATTTAAAGAAATTCCAAATAGCAACTAAATTAGGTTGTTAAAAAGGCTGGGGATGAAAAAGTAGTCATGTAGCCATATTTTTTTGGGACATAGGTAAGATGATGATATAATATGGTTTATTATAATTTTCAATGTTTTAACACTACCTCAGTCCATAGTCTTTCAAGTGATTCCTTTCTCTTTTATGTGTCATAAAAATGGCAATATACTATATATTAAAACTGAACAAAATGTTTGTCTCTAGATTCGTGAATCCAAATGAAGCCTTGGATGGTTAAATCTGAATAGAACCAAAAAAAATATAATAATAATTAAAATGGTAGGCCTAACATGAATATGAAGCCACAGTATTTATCTCACTAAACAAAGTTCTAAAAAACAAGTACCTTTGTCAATACAAATGTGTCTATGGATTCATGAATTGAGATTACACCTTAGATGGTTAAACCTGAATAGAATAAAAAAATAATGATAATAGAAATGGTAGGCCTAACATGAATATGAAACCAAAATATTTATCTCACTAAGTAAAGTTCCTAAAATTGAGCACCTTATCATTACTATAAATGATAGTTCTTAAAAAAAATTATCAAAGATGCTTTGAAGAAATTATAAATAGCAACTAAATTAGCCCTTTTTAAAAAGGCATAGATGAAAAAGTAGTTATGTAGCCATATCTTTTTAGGACATAGCTAAGATGATGATATAATATGTTTTATTACAATTTTTAATGTTTTAACACTACCTCAATCCATAGTATTTCAAGTGATTCCTTTCTCTTTTATCTGTCATAAAAATGGTAATATACTAGATATTGAAATTGAATGTTTTTATTAATATGAAAATATTTATTAGATAAATTAGTTTGTACTTCCTAGAAATATTTCTCAAGTACACCACTTAATTTCCTTAGGTAGAAACATAAGCAAATATCATTCAACTACATGTTGACAAAGTAATACATAGTTTAAACTTATATGAAAATCTTCTTAAATAGAAACAACCTTTCTTTATATAGAAATCTAGAAATTGCTAGATAGTAATATATAGAAAAGACTTCTAGAGGACTAGAGAAAAATAATAAAGTATTAGCCTAGTGGTAAGACTCTTGATTTGAAATCATTAAGTTATGAGTTTAATTCTAATTGGTAATGATAAGTAATAAAGTTTTACTTAAAGTTCTACTAGAGTTTCATATATGAGTATATGTCCTAGGGGTGTATATAGTGTCTCAAGAAGTATTAAAATCCAAAACTTTTTCTTAAATAATATTTATGATGAGGACATCACCCTACCTTCTCAATGTATTTCACAGCCCTAGTATATTATAAGAGTTATCAAGAGTCTATTTTGTTTAATTTATATGATTTGAATATGTTTTATGGATTTTTCCAAGTTTCGATGGGTAGGTATAAGCTATTATAAGTCACAAAAAACCATACCTAATTATCAACTAAAATATAAGTTCCAATCCATTCAACTAGAAAGAAATAAAGGACAAAATGAATTTTTTGGGTTAAAATCATTGTGCAAGATCATGGAGACATGGGAGGCCATAACAACTCATTATATCTTTATTCGAGTAGTAGCCAACTTGCAAACAATGTTTTTTGATTTTACTCCAGACAACAGTTTGTGGCATTGAGGGTTGCAGTCAATCATAGCTTAGAAAATTGCAAATAGATGCAAGTCATAGCTAGTGTTAGCCCTCTGCAATCTAATGAAAATTTTTAAAATTAAGCATCATAAATAGGAAGTCTAATGCTTGGGAAACCAATATAAATATGAATTAAGGGCCTAAATATCAATGCTAGTTTTTGAGTCTTAAGCTCCAAGCATTGTATGAGTGTTTTGGGCTCTTCTATGGTGAATTTGTGTGATGTAAATATTTTTGAGCAAGAGTATTAGCCTAGTGTTTTGGGCTCCAAGTAATTAAGACAGTGAGCAAGAGTAATCTTCTATGGTGAATTTGTGTGATGTAAATATTTTTGAGGTACATATCTATCCTCGGGATATTTGCTTTCATTTTCATTTGTAATTTATTTTACTTTAAGTAAGAATAAAGATCTCTTTTCTTTCTTATCTAATTATAAAATTTGTTTAAAGTTGTTGAGTTTTGGTTTCTTGAGAGAGCTTGAATTGTGGAATCCAAGGAAGCTTCTTGTCACCTTGATATTATAGAGTAAGGATTGAAGACAAGTTAACTCAAGCAAAAAAAATTTCATTATTATAACATAAGGATTCACTCTTCTCCATTTTCTTTGGTATATAAAGTCATTTTCTTATTTAATTAGGGTTTTTTAAAATTCCTTTTGGTTTATTAATTATATTGGATATTGAAATTTATTTTTGTTTGAGATACTCATTAGTTTTTATTAGCTAGAGTTTCTTTGAATTAGGTGTAACTCAACTAGGATTTTGATACACTTTATTGGGTATTGTTGGATACTCCAAATTTTTTTTTAGATATTTATGTGTTTTTTTTAGGTCATTTTGATCATTACCAAATAAGAAGATAGTCCATGCTTTAGCTAATAACATAGATGATGAGACGCGACTTGCACTGGGCCGCGATATCGCGTACGCGATATCGCGGCCGCCGTGATATCGC
>MNCI01017574.1:140065-163510 GCA_015680685.1 Gnetum montanum
GGCGATCCCAGTAACGATTAGCGTTTGGTAAGCTGCAGTTGCATAGTTCAGGGTGTGTCCGGTAAGTGGGAACGGATGCTGACGCTAGTTAATTTAGACTTAGATCTTTAGTTAGAGTTAGCTTAGTTTCTCAACCCTTTCCCCTGATAGCATAGGAGATAAGCCGAAAATACCAAAAAAATCACATACCTCATACTTGCTTAACCATACACCGTGACACATACAAGCAAGCCTGGGAAGACAACGAACGATTAACCCCAAGTGTTTCTTGTGGCGTTACGGCATTTAGTCTGCGGAGTTCGACCGGATCGCGCATGTACGCTCGTATTCGTATGGTGGAGTGTAGGGGTACCTCGCCACTCATCAATAGATTAAATGAAGAATTATTTTAAGTATATTATGCATAAACTTAAAAAGCTAGAACAAAAGAAAGATCAACCTTCATAGCTAATGGGATATAGGTAAGATGTCATTTCAAGAATCTCTTCACTAAGAGCTTCTTTAGCAAGGCATTCATCCATGTTATATCTTAAAGATGATTTTCCTTTTAAGGATAAAGATGTTGAAGAGAATGAGAAAAGATAGGATATCCCTCATGCTCAAACAATTGCATCAAGATCTCAAGAATTTAAAATTCTAAGAGAAAGAAATCATGGACCTACTTTGAGATCTCAAAAGAATTTAAGTAAAGAGATTAAATTACTCATACAAAGGAATTTAGATAGGTTACTAGATTGCCTCATATGAAAGCTAATACTTTTAATAGAATGGAAATAATTAATATTTTCTCTCAAGGATGAAGGTGTTGAACAAGTACTTTGAATTGGAAGATGTTGAAGATCATTAAAAGGTATAATTTTTTAAAATAAAATTGGAGTGTATGATACAAATTTGGTGGGAAAATGAGATTCATTGTTATCTAGTAAGTAGTGGTACTCTTATTAAGAAATAATAATTGATATAACTCATGCTGAAGAAAAGATTTAAAAAGAGCCAGCATCAGTAAGAAATCATTCAAATGTTGAACTGTTTAATGCAAGGTAACATAAGTATTTAGGAACTCTACATGATCTTATAAAAAACCTTCTAGTAGGCTAGAGTCCAATGAAATGAGCATGAAAGAGCTTCTAATTTTCTAGGTGAATTAAAGAAGGAATATCAACAAGATCTTATATTATATAAGCTTTTAAACATTATATGAGGCTTTTGAATTGGCTCTTGAGGTTGAGAGGAAGATTCATGGCTATAAAGATCCCAAGGCTTCTAAAGATGGGAAAGAAGCAAAGAAAAAAGATAATGCTAAAGAAGATACACATGAGAAGTGATGAGTGATGAGGTATCCTACTATACTCTAGATCTACCTACTATGCTCCCTAGCATAGCTAGCATAGCACACACTTCCATGGCTAGTTTGCACAAGTGCCAAGCCAGAAGTGGTCAAGGGTTCCTTAGGATGGATGAAACAGTTTGACAAATTTTTTATCTCCTTGGTTGTCACGCTTGCTATGCTCCCTAGCGTATCTAGCATGGCACATGTCTCGTAGCCTAAGTACCAAGCTAGAGGTTGTCAAAATTGCTTGGGATGGCAAAAATAATTCGGCAAATTTTCCATCTCTTGGGTTGCTATGCTGTGCTACACTCCACAGTGTAGCAAGCATGACACAAGTTCCAATGCCTATTTTTTCCTAAGTGTTGGATAAGAATTTGTCAAGCTAGCTTGACATGGAAGACACATTTGGCACATTTTCTAACTTTTGAGGCTACCTCTCCAGCTACGTCCCAAAGTGTAGCCAGCATACCATGAAGGATGATTGTAGATTTCATCAAAATTTGGCTAAATGTCCTTGCTACACTCCCTAGCATAGCTAGTGTAACTAGTGTGAAACATCAAAATTTTGCAAATTTTCACTAAGTGTTGTGTTACGCTCTAGAGCGTAGCTAGCTTAACACTAGAGAAAAGCTTTTGATAGCCTCCAAAAGCCTTCAGAACTCAACATCAGCCTTTTTCCCAACTTTGACATTCCTCTGGTAACCAAGATTATTAATTTTCATTTCTTTTTCACCCCTATTGGTCCCAAAAAATTTCCCTATGCTTGGCCCTACTTGAAAGAGGGGAAGACATAGTCCTAGAGAGTAGCCTCCAAGTTGTACTATTTTTGCACTATTTACAAGTACATTGTGGTCTCTCAAACTATGGCACATGTAGTCCAGGTAGTGTAGTTGCAATTCAATAGTCTCTAGGGACCCATTACTATTTTTTAGAGTCTAATACTTTTCTACTATCATGAGAGTGTAACATATCAACATAACCCCATCTACACTCATGCCACATGGCATCCATGCCATGTGGAGCCCGATTTACATTTCACACTAAACCTAGCCCTATAAATACCCCAACGTTCAGCATTCTAGGGGTTGGCAAATCAAAAATATATTAAGCATTTTAACTTTTGGAGCATACCTAGCACTCTCGTACCTGAGCATTTGAGCTGTGCACCTTGGCACCTTCCAAAATGTAGTCCACCATTACATTGCACCCACAGAACACAACAATAGCCAATGTAGCAGGTTCAATCTCCACTATAGCAATTATCTTCACATCTCAAGCATCTTAGAGATTGTGATTGCAGTACTACACTACCACTATGCCTACCTGATTCCACGTACCATTCTCACCTCTTGTCTAGCAATAGTTACACTCCCCATTTTTGGGGTGGTGCATTTTTTTGTTCTCAAGCTCTGTTCCATTTCTTTTCCAAGAATTTTTATTGACATTAAGTGTAACTCCTACACTTTTCTACTATTTGATACATATTTTCACACTCATATCATTGTTTTTAGGCTGAGACACCCTACTACGCTCTAGCTTAGCCAATCTTAGTGTCTACACGTAACGCAGTATAAACCCTTCTACATATAGTCATTTTAACACCATGTAAGTCCTTGTCTGATTAACCAGACTATTCAGGACACCTTGTTTTCATTTCACAGCACCACCCTCACATGAATTCATGCTTAGGCTATACACCAGCCAACTTCTTGGTGTTCTAGCCACCAACATTTTTGGACATTACAATTTTTTGCACTAGAAGGAGGGCCTCCCATTCCTTCTATGTTCAAGGATAGTCCCACGTGTTTTCTACACCTCCATTACTAGTTGCAAGCTAGTGTAAATGTAACACCCATATGGACCTGCCACGGTAGTAGCTAGATCATAGTCCAACATAGGAGTTATCTACATTTCAGTTGGTATAGATTGGTGCCTAGTTGTCGGTTCCCCTAGAACCCCGTAGGACAAAAATCCTAATTATGCATGTTGTGTCAAGCTCTAAACACTCTAGAGAGTGTAACAACTCCTCAAACCATAACAAGCGTAACACTAGAGTTAGTCAGTTTTTCATAGCATTTCTAGAGTTGGTCACTTTTTAGCCTATTTTTGTAGTTTTCATTTCAATGTTTTTTTTCACTTAAGCATTTTCTATTAGTACTTTTTTTTCTTACATTTTTCTAAATAGCAACATGAATCCCGTGAACACTTCAACCTCTACTTTGAACATGGAGGTAGCTCATCCCATTCAATAGGTGGTAGACATTGAGCCACCACTCAGTCTTGTATGACCATAATGACAGTCACTTAGACTACGTAATCAATCACCTAAATATAGAGAGTTGGATGATGAAAGATACAATTTCCTTTGTGTGAAGTTTCAAGTGGTCTTGTCTCTAGACCACCAAGAAATAGAAGCAAAGTGCAGCTTTGAAATCATTCATAGAAATGAAAAGAAGTTCATTCATATCCCTGATGCGTTCATCCTACTCAGTGAAACCTTTAGTTGGCTGCTAGACAAACTCATTAGGGTAAGTGGGCCAAAAAAATAAGATGTGGCATCAAATTATGATGAGCCCTTACAAGATAGGCAAGAGGAGTTTAAGTCTCATTTAGACAATGGTGTCCCATTTTATGCCTCTGTCCAATAGCCCACCTCCACTTTTGTTCCACACCAGTCACAGTTATCTACCTTCTTTGAGGCAGCGACATCACTTTCACCACCCAAATTCATGCCTATGGTAGCTAGCCACCAAGTACTGTATGCACAAAAAATTCAAGACCTTCTACCACTTTTCCCTTTTTCATTCACTCCCAATCTATGCAACCTTCCCTACCAACATCCATGTTGTCAACTCAACCATATGTGCATGCGATGCCTATATCTCAGCCACAAACAAGTTAGGTGTCCTTCATCCTAGCCATCTAAGTAGCACCTCCAACAACAACCCAAGCCATAATTTTGTGGTGGGCTGCGAACTCTATTCCTATGGCACAACTATCACAGATCCCACAATACATGCAACAAAAAACTCAACAAGCATCCCATGTTGTGGCAAAGTTTGGGTTGTGGGTCACTTAAATGGCACCATAGGCAATGCAATCAATGCAACCTGCTGCATCATCCCCAAGTTTGGACCAAGCATTCGAACTCATTTAAACTCTCATGAAGGAGGCTAGGTGACTTAAAGTGAACAACTCAAAAATATTTCATGTGATGGACTTCTATTAAGATGATCCCATTAGTCCTACGATCCTACCACTAACTCTACCTCCTAGGGTCCAACTTCCTCAATTCATGAAATACAATGGTGAGGGGGACCCCCAACACACACCTTGTAACTTTTCATTTTGAATGCTTACTTTTGCAAGCATGGCCACATGCAATCATCTACATCTTTACCATGTCCTTGACTAACAAGGCTCTTGATTGGTACCACACGCTCCCTAGAGCTTCTATATCAACTTTGGAGGAGCTGCTTAGCTAATTTGTAACTTGCTTCAAGTACAACTTGAAGCCTAAGGCCACCCTAGACCAACTAATTAACATCAAGCAAGGAGTGCTAGAGCCAGTACAAAAATTCATACAATGTTGGAGCACTTCCATCAATAAAATTCATGAGCCAGTAGTGAAAACTAATCTTTTGGCTATCTTTAAGGGTGCTGTAAATGACTTTGTCAAGTCAAAACTATACTACTTAGCTCCATGCTCTCTTAGCCAATCTTTTGCTTAAATGAAGAGCATACAAGATGCAATAGGAGCTAGTAATGAATTGGCCTACATGGCCGATAAAAATGCACATATAAAAAAGGACAAGAAAAAAGGAAAGGCAACAGCAACCATTGCTGTTGTGACTGATGAAGCTAAACCCAACAACAATAAGCCAATGGCTAAGGTGCCTAAAGCCCCATCCAACAACAATAAGGCCTTAGGTTTTGACACTATGGGAACCAACCAACCCACACCATCAACAACCATAGGACAACCTTCCTTAAGGCTAAAGATTGAGTGCAAGGATCACTCAAAGTATACCCCCTTGCCCATCAAGCTATCTGAGCTCTTGGATCAGTAGCTTAATGCTGGGTACATCCAACACAAACAAATGTCTGAGGACACATGAAAATGCCATGAGAGGTATTGTGAGGTCCTTAGAAACCCCTCTACAACTATGGAAAATGAGCCCCTGGTCTCTAAAAACTTTAGATTGGACCGATTCTACAACTATCATCAGTTGCATGGCCATGACACAAACTACTGCTTGGTGTTAAAAGATGGCATTCAACGCATGAATGATCAAGGAAAATTAATCCTTAATGAAAGTAACCTTTATGACTAGAAAATCAATCAATGAAATTCTACAAGGACCTCCTCAATACTAGCTGTGCAGGTTACATCATCAATGCTATCAATGTTGATGACAACGTAGAATTGGCACATGAATCATTTGTGGTTCTTGTGTCCTCTAGTGACGTTGGGGCCTCAATGACGACTAGACCACAAACCCCTTTTGTCATAAAAGTACCACCTCAAATACCCATGGCACCCTTTGTGGTTAGGGCCTCGTAGCACATTGCAACAACAGCAACCTAGACATCTTTTTTCATTAGGGTGCCAACACATGTAAACCCCCCACCTACCCAAGGTCCAATGGTGGGAACTGCATCATATCTTACCTACCCAAAGTCATATCCTAAGAGACTTTATGAGCATCTAGCTGAAAAATTGATTAGGGAATGTATGAAGTTAGGTCCACCTAAGCTTGTCCCTTTGTCAACCATCCCCATGGCCTCATCATCTCAAATTGCCAGCTTGAATGCAAAAAACCAATGAATGAGCACTGAGGCTTAGAATCCTGCTACATAACCAAAAGTTAAATCTCCTTCCATAGAGATTTGTCTCTTAGGATGTATGGAAGAGGTAAATTCCACCAAAATAATAGATAATGGGAAAGATTTCTTGGATGCACTGGCACAAGTTAAATATGCTCTCAAACAAAAGAACACAACATTGAGCCTTTACAACTTGATAATGACTTCCTTTATTCATCACGATGCATTGGTTCACATGCTAACATCTATTCCTATTAAGGAGGATATTCCAATAGATGAAAAGGCCATTCATGCTATAATGCTTCCCCTCACAACCCAAGAGTTAAGGTCAACACCCTTGACATTTCATGATGAGGCGATCAAGGTTGATCTTGAAAAGGGTCAGGTAACCAATGTGCCCATGTTTATAACAATTCATGTAGACCAATATAAAATTTGCAGCATGCACATCGATGACAGGGTAGTAACCAATGTCATCCCATTTTCCATCATTGACAAGCTTGGCTTGGTTGATCAGACCAAGCTGACAAAAACAACATGCTTGAAATCCTTTAATGGAGCACGTGTTGTTGTAAAAGGAATAGTCATAATAGCTTTCATGGTAGGGGAGAAATTACCAACTAATGCTAAATTCATTATAGTTGAAGAAATGCCTGGATTCAACCTAATCCTAGGGAGGTCTTGGTTAGCCTAGCTATAGGCTGTTTCTTCACCTATTCACTAAGAGATCCACTTACCCTATGAGGGTAGAGAGGTGGTGATCTATGGTGACAATGTAACCCATCTGAACACCAAAAATTTAGATATAGAACAAGGGTCAGAGGTAGAGTTCTCTGAAGACACATTGCCCATTCAATGTGAAAGTTAGTGTTATCTACTGATCCTAAATAACCAAGCAAAGTGAGCGACCTCCTTGAGGGAGCTTTCTAGGTAAAATTGCCTTTTTGTGCAACAAACGAAGGTCTAGGTGAATATCATCTTGTGCCTCCTAGGCCTTACGTGCCTCCTAACCTACATTGGATTAGAAAACACCTACATGACTAAGGCATGCCATTAGTTCACTTGCATATTTCACTTACCCTTTGTTCTTCGCTTGTACAATTATGATTGCATTATTATTTACATCCTATATTAGTTATTTCATTTCTTTGATTCATGCAGTTTCATTCAACCTTTTTCAACAAAAAAATGACCTAAAAAGACCTTAAACTATCGCATGGCCTACTAAGGCCTAAAATTGGTAGCCTGCTCCCTTTTATGCTATTGCCCGAAAAGGCCTTAAACAATCACATGGCTCACTAAGGCCTAAAACTGGCAACCAACTTCCTTCTCACACTATGGTCCACAATGGCTTTAAACTAGCAATGGCCTGAAATGGCCTTAAACTAGTGATGGCCTAAAATGGCCTTAAAATAGCAATGGCCCTTCCGCCATGTCCTTAAACTAGCATGGGATCCACAAGGGGCCTAATTACATCAATCAAATTGCAAGTTAAAATTACATCAACATTACATAAAATACAAAAAAATGAAAAGAAAATAATCATCATATTTCCATTAAATTATCAATAAGATATATAGTTCAAGTTTACATCTAGAACATAAAATCTCCAAAAGTACAAAATTGCCCAATAACAAGGCTACATTTTACACATTTTATCCTGTAGTGTGCAGTAGGGGCTAAGGTTCTTCCTCTTCCCCTTCGTCTGTTGCTCTGCTAGGTCCTGTGCCATTACCTAGAACCTACATTAAATGAAAATAAAATAGTGAATTAGCCAACAAATAAGGTGACATGAAACATTATAATAAAGTAAATAAAAATAACATAAAATAGACCAAAATGAGAAGGACTTGCATCCATGTCTAGGGGCATCTTATTGAAGCCTACCTCCAAGCGTCAAAGGATTTTTTCCTTCAATAACCATGTTCAATCCTCCTCACCAAGGTCAATACCCACAAGGGTTTTTCCTTTCTCTGTAGCTTTCCATGAAGGCAGCTCCGAAAAAAATCTAGCAAAAGTGACATCTCCTAAAGGTACAGTGGTGTATCTCTCTAGGATTTCACTCACCACTACATTGCTAGTGAATTGTTTATAAGCTTGTGTTGCACCAATTGCATCAAGAAATATCTCTCAACAATGATGATCGATGGACTTATGTTTGTACTTTTTATAGTACACCTCACGTTCTTGCATACAATGTTGCTTGTGATTCTTTTGAGTCTAGTCCCATTGGTACACTTTTGCACTGTAATCCTTCCGATCTTGATTCTTCCTCACTAGTAGGTCCATCTGCAACCATTGCTTAATCACCTCATGGGTAGCTTCATTCTTACCCCAAACAACTGACCAATACCTAGCATAATTAATTTCAGTTGTACAGCAGCTACCATCTGGTTTATCACGTGCCACCAAAAAGTCATAACATGGCTACAAGTCCTCCAATTTTGCATCCTAGCTTGCCCCCTTCTCCTAAAGCTCCTACACCCATTTCCCTAAGTAGTCGTTAACACGCTTGCACTCCTACAATGC
Source organism: Gnetum montanum (assembly GCA_015680685.1). Taxonomy (NCBI): domain Eukaryota; kingdom Viridiplantae; phylum Streptophyta; class Gnetopsida; order Gnetales; family Gnetaceae; genus Gnetum; species Gnetum montanum. The sequence continues at coordinate 148,752 of MNCI01017574.1, forward strand.
TCTCATGGAGTACAGTGCATATTTTCTTGTCTTGTCATACACATGACAAGGCACTTGCTCCACCTCGAGGGGAAACTCAGGCGTGGCATCAACCTAGGCCACCCTACTTGAATCCCACTTAAGCTATGAACCAATCATCACATAATAGGCAAGACAACATTAGCCACAAACCAAGCAAGTAAATTAGTAGAAAAAATGAATATAATAAAAATAGACATACCAATCTTATGGTATGTTTGTTGAATACGATATATCATGTCACCCACCAAGCCTTGCATGAAGGAAAAGTTATCCGGAGCCTCCATGCATGGTTGCATATGGAAGGTGGATGTTGATGTTGGGCGTTCAATGGAAACATCGATAGCTGCAACATAACATACTTAGTGATTATCAAATAACCAACAACCAAGGGTGTAATAGCTAAAAAAATTAAAAAAATAAAAATGAGGGGAGAACAACAAAAAAAATAATTAATACAAAAGAAATGGTGGTGCAAAGCCCCTACCCAATAAGCCTTAGATGTAAGGGTGGGGGGGATTGCCCACCTACACGTCGTCAAAGAAATTTTCAAACTCACTACTTGGAACTATAACCCTTCTTCTTCCAATTTCCTTAGCACTTCAGTTTCTTCTCATCTCTTTTCATCTACCATTTGCCCCTCAAGTTGAGGGACATCATCCTCTACAGGCTCTACTATCACTGTAGGGGTCCTCTTACCTAACATCACACAAGTTGAATTTAGAATTGTTAATAATGAGTATAATATAGCATGGAACATCATAGTAATATCCAATAATGCATCCTTACTTGTAATTCTTGAATGCACATCATGAAGCTTAAACCAAAGTTTCTTGCCATGCTCTTGTAGTTCACACATGGGCTCCTCCATGGGGCATGATTTCTTAATCTTTATTTTGGATGATCCCACTACCTCAATAATGAGTCATGCCCCTCTCGCTACATTTCTAGTCTTGGCTAGTGGGCCCTCCCTGGCACTATAATGTGTGAAGTAGTATTGTCCCACATTGCCTCTAGTCATTACTGAAAATTACTTGCTAATTATCTCCATAGGATCCTATGATTGCATGGTGTTGAATAGGTGATGGATCCATGGCCTAGAGATTTTCTTATGATCTTGCACCATCCACCACCCTTCCTCATGAACCACCAAAAACTCCACAAATCTTCGTAAGCATGCTACGAAGATCGTGAAGTGCACATGCAATCTTGCCTAGAGGTTGTGGCATAACCTAAAAATTTTAGCATGTAGGCTACCAGCAAGGTGAGAGGCCAGTTGTACCACATCCCCTCCTCTATTACATCCCTCATCACCCAAGCTTGCTCCACCCTGAGAATCTTCCTTTGGAAAAGAAGTTTTAAAAATGCACAAGCACAAAAGACTAGGTAGTGGCAATGGACCACAGGTACCCTCACTTCCTTGACTGGTATTCCTTTGTAGACCTTAGAAGTGCCCAATCACTGCTCAGCCTCCCCTTTGTGATCTAAGTCTTTGTCAATTTTTTCTGCAACTAGTAGGCCCTCAAAGGGGATGCTGAAGAGGTCTGCAAAGAATTCATCCATAATTTCAAATGTCACCCACACATCATGGGCCCATGTGCTCAAGAAATTTGTGCTCTTAATAAAGGAGTTAATTATGGCAATCATCTCAACCATTAGGATACTTGGGCTAATAGCCAAAAAAAAGTCTATGAGCCCAGCCCATTGAAGATTCCTTGTTATCTCCACTAAGACCTCATAGTACAACCAACATTGTGAACTCTCAACCTTAAGATATTTCATGATGAGGGTGGCCTCAGTGTGACCTATGGCAACCACCATGACTTCTTCTAACTTAATCATAGTTGTAATAAGTGAAGGTAAAATCAACAACATGAGAAAAATAAAGCAGAAAGCACATAAAAATGAGTGACACACAACTCATGTGGCACAAATGGTGTGCAGGATGGTGGTGGTGGAATGGAAACCTCCTCCATGCTCAGTATGCTAGTTGGCCACTCAGCATCCAACTATCCAAGAGCTTGACACCTCTCATAAGATTTAAAATATCAATGAGGAAGTTTCACCAGGTCTACCCCAATCTACCAATCATTATTTCATGAACATTCTCAAAAGATGAGAATTCCTATAGGATAGTGAGAGTCAAATTTAATGGCCCCTCTTCATCATGGAGGCCATCTACATCAATGGTAAACCTGCAATGGAAATGACTAGTTAGCATCTTAAGTCATAATCTAATAGGTAGTACAAGAAATTATAAGAGGACTCATCCTCCAACACAATACACCATACCAGGTGGATTCTGGAAAAGAGTGTGTATGCATCAAGAAAAGAATAAAGTGTTGTTCTTGTTGTAGCACTAAAATTTTAGCATCCCCTAGATCCTAAACAAATGCCAAAAGCCCTTGCAGCCCCAACCTAAACTCCCTGCTCCTTCATTGCCAGTAGGCTCATCAAATATGAACCTTAGGATGCCTTGGTTCACCCTAGGCAACAATATTTTTGTTTTGACATCCACTACTTCGGCTACCAAGTGTGACCATATCATTACATTGAAGTGGCGAAGAAAAAATTCCAAGAATTCTTGTGCTCTTGTCCTAAACCATATCACCTAGTGACCTACACATGTGTTTGGTATAGGTATGTTTAATACATGCTCACTCATGCAACACAAGATACCCATCAGCTTAACTACCATGAGGATGGGTTTTAACAGTACCCTACAACCACAATAGTGACAACAGGAGAATGTCAGCATTGAAAAAAATGCATAAAATATTAGACTTGATATACTTAACTTTTCACAAAGCCCCATGAAAAAGGGACATCGGCATACCCATATAACGTACATAGTCCCCAATAGGGCACAACACTAATATCTACATTGCATATTTACCAATGTTATAACTTTGAAAGTATCAAAAAAATCACTAACTATTGGTTACACTCCCCATAGAGCATAACCTTCAAAATTACAAAAAATTTTCTAACTATTGATTACACTCCTCGTAGAGCGTAACCCTAGGCTATGCTCCCCACCAAGCATAACAACTACAAAAATTTTCAAAGTGTTGGCTACACTCGTAGAGAGTAACAACTAAAAAAAATTTTAACTATTAGAAAATTTCAAACTGTAGGGTATGCTCACTACAAAATGTAACCTATTAACTACATTTTCTGCAAAGTGTGATGCTAGAGGATCAAAATTTTTCTAACTTTTTCTGCTATGCTCTCTGGAACGTACCCTGGTGTGATAGCTGTGACCCTTACAATCACCTTGCCTAAAATGTTACACTTTGTATTCACCTTCAAGCTAGCTTTGCCATAGCTAAAAACAAATAAAACAAAAAATGTGTGTGTGCACACAAAACATTTCAACTTTGTCCCACACCACATGCAAGATGCCAAAAAATTCTTATCCTGTGTCACATGTGGGATGCTAAGAAAACGTCTATCCCATGCCACCCACAGGATGCCAAAAAACTCTTGTCCCATGTCATGCACAGGATGCTAAGAAAACCCCTATCCTGCATTGCACACAGTACACAAACCCTTGCAACAAAACCCTAGAAACCCACAAAAAATGCACTACATGCACTCCCTCTCTTAGCTATGGCTCAAATTAGCCACGATGGCGGTGGTAGTCCCTACCCTAGGTAGGCCACCCTCAAAACCTCAAAACCTTGAAGTGAATAAGAAGAAGGGAAAGAAATCACAAAGGAAGAGCATAGCACCTTACCTTGTTGATAGTGTCTCTCTCTAGTCCTCTATGTGTGCCCTAGGAGGGTGCTTCAATGTGTGTTCTCCTTCATCCATGTTGGTGAAGCCAGGGTGTTGGCGTTCACTATGGTACGTCATAGTTGATCGTCATGCTCTTGCTTTCTTTCTTCTCTTTGTTACACTCTAGCTTCCTCTCTTTTATCACTACGCTCTATCTCCCTTCACCTTCATCACACTATGCACAATGACTATTTGCTTCAACTTTGAAAATGACAAGATTGACTATGGTAAAACTCATATTTACACCCTCCCAATTTGAAGGACATGTCACCCTCCTAGGACTTGTCCCATGTCCCACATGTAACATGGGATGAGCATAGCACCTAGAGTTAGAAAATTTTTCTAACTTTTCTAGCATCCCCTACTTAGAAAATTTTTTGCATTTTTTTTACTACCTAATAAATGCTCAACTTAGCCCCACATTTAAAATCTTCCAAGCCTTACTTAAACCCATGTTTCCTACATAAACCATGGTCCACTACAACTTTAAACTCGCAATTTTAAGGCCAATTGAGACCTCAAAATTACTTTACATACTTGCTTATTCAATCCAACAACTACATAGTTAGGAGAATTTTCATAACATTGTCTTCCTTATTTTATGCATTTTATCTTATTAAGATAGGTACCACTTGACATTTTTTCTGGTTGTTTTGTAGGATTTTTGGCAAGATTGTAGAATGAATGCATATGAGTTTCTTCATTCACCCTTGGTCTTGACTAGACCTTACAATGATTCCATGAGATGTGTAAACACTGAACTCCTAGATTTTGAGCCTATGACTTATGACACAAATGTAGCATCCCTAGAGACATCTCTAGACTAGCTAGACCATCTAGTTAGAGCTCTTGACCTAGAGGCAGATGACGTAAGTAAGGATCTTCTCATAGAAGTCCTTGTAGTAACATGTAAAGGCAAGGTGAAGACATCAACAATTAGTTCTTTGTTAGAGCCTCAAATTAAACAAAGCATATCTAAATTCCTTAACAATAACGTCAAGGTGTTCACATGATCCTATGAGGACATGCTAGGCTTGTAACCTCACATAATATAACACAACATTATCCTTGATCCTTGCATAAAACTAGTCAAACAAAAGGCTCGTAAGGTCAAGCCTAAGGTGGCATTGGTAGTTTGCAATGAAATCACTAAGCTTTATAGAGCTGGTTTCACTCGAGCAGTTGACTACACTGACTTGGTTTCAAACATCATAGTTGTCCCTAAGAAAAATGGAATTATACACATTTGCATAGATTTATGGGACTTGAACAAGGCAACCATCAAAGATTATTTTTCATTACCTAGTATTGACCAACTCATTGATACTATAGCTAGTTATTCCTTGTTGTCCTTTATGGACAGGTTCTCAAGGTACAACCAGATTTGGATCAACCCAGAGCACCAACTCAACACCATCTTCATGACCCCTTAGGGTACATTTTACTATACAATGATGTCCTTTGGACTAAACAATGTAGGAGCAACCTACGAACATGTAATGACATATATCTTTAGTGATTATCTACTATATTTTCTCAATGACTATGTTGATGACATAGTAGTTAAGTCCAAGGTAGCTCACAACTATGCAGATGACTTGAACCATGTCTTCAAACATTTCCTTAGACATGATCTTAGGCTAAATCCCAAGAAGTGTCTTTGGCATCCAAACTAGTTACATGCTAGGCTTTGTAGTATTAAAAGCAAGTATATGTGTAGATCCTGATAAGATTAAGGCTATTACCAAATTAGTGCCACTAGAAAACCTTAAGGAGCTACGTGGATTACAAGGTAGATTACAATTCATACATAGGTTTATAGCTAGGTTGACTGATAAGTTGTAGCTAATGCAACATTTTCTCAAAAAGGGGATCCACTTTGAGTGGATAGCTCAATGCCAAGAGGCATTTGACAACCTCAAAAATTAGCTAGCTCAACTCCCAACAATCTACCCTCCACAAGGAGATAAGCCATTCTACATTTACGTTGCAACCTCAGACATGTCCATTGCTTCCCTGCTTTGCCAAAAGCAAGATGATGGCTCAAAGGTCCAAGTTTACTACTTAATCCATGTGCTAGTGGCCCATGAGGCAAAATAAAATTATGTAGAAAAGAACTATCTCACCTTAGTCTTTGCCCTCAAAAAATGAAGACACTATCTCTTCCACAGTCAGGTTAATGTTATCTACAAAACTAATGTACTTCAAGAAATTACTACAAATATGTACAAAAATAGTTAAATTGAATAGTTTAAGGTAATAACCATATATTTTGACCTGCACTACATAGCACAAGAATCCACAAAGGGTCAAGCAATAGTTGCACAACTCACGGCTTCACCTATAGATGATCAAGCAACAATAGATTTAGAATTCTCAGATGAGCACATCAATAGCATAAGTCAAGTGCCTACAAGCTTTGAAGTAGTTTTATACTCTGATGGCACTTGAACCACATAAGGTGGTAGTCCCACTACTATTATTACATTTTCCTCTGGGGAGATCTAACCCTTCACATATCATTTTTCATTTCCTTGCACAAATAATGTGGCAGAGTATGAAGGTCTCCTTAAAGGTGTCTTAATAGCTTGCGATTTAGAAATTCAAAATATAGTAAACTAAGGTGATTCACAGCTTGTTATTAAGAAACTTATAGAGGTTTATGCTAGCAAGGCACAACATTTACAACCTTACTGTGATTTGGAAAAACACTTGCTCAAAAAATTTGCAATTACAGATGTCCAACATATTCCCCATAACGAAAATGCCATTACTAATACATTAGCCACTTTAGCCTTAAGCATAGCACCCAACATGTTTTATACCTTGCTTTCTTTGATAGTGGATTGCACTAAACCTATCACTCAAATTACAAGCATTGCATCCATAGATGCAACAAGCATAACCCATGCCCAAGAGTGATATGAAAATATTAAGATGTATCTCCAGTAGGGAGAGCCTCCATAAAATCTAACCTCTACCCAAAAATATGTAGTGTGAAAATGATAATGGTAGTACATCCTAGTAGGTGATGGCACCTTGTGTCACAAATCCTATGATGGAATACTGTTAACTTGCATTAGCAGTAGTGAAGTGCAAAAAATTATCGATCAAGTCCATGAGGGACTATGCAAAGGTCACATAGCACCCAGGGAAATGGCAACAAAAATCAAGTGCCTAGGCTATTATTAGCCTTACATGGAGCACGATTGTGTTTCCAAGGTCAGAACATGTGATGTGTGTCAGTGACATGGTAACCTAATACATGTGCCACCCACTGAACTACATACTAAACAAATCACATGGTCATTCCAACGTTGGGGGTTGGATATCATAGGACCTATAATGCCTAAGTCTTCTACAAAACATAGCTTCATCATAACCACAATTGAATACTTTACCAAGTTGGTTGAAGCCATTTCCCTTAGGAAGAAAATATCACAACAGGTTTGCAAATTTGTTTTAGACAACATAGTGACTCGATTTGGTCTACCCATGACTATAGTCATAGACAACGAGCCATAATTTAGCAATATAGAAACTAAAGCCTTTTGTGAACACTTTGGCATTAAACATTCCATTTCGTTACTGTACTACCCATAGGCAAATGGCCAAGTGAAGGCCACAAACAAAGTCATCATCACCCTTTTGAAGAGGATGCTTAACAATAGTAAGCGACGATGGCATGAACAACTAGTCTACGAGCTATGGGCCTACCGCACAACATGTAGAACAACAATAGGTAAGACACTATATAGTCTTGTGTATGGATCTGAAGCAATGTTTCCTCTTAAACTACAGGTCCCATCACTCCATATGATCCTCTCCAACTACATTGATGAGGTTCAAAACAACGAGTTGAAAACCATTGACCTCGACTGTATAGAGGAGTAGCGCATGCAATTACTTAATTGCATTAAGCAGTACCAAGAAAAGCAATGGCAAAATCATCATCACAATCAACATTAATGCTCAATCAAGAAAGGAGAATTGATCCTCAAGGTCGTCCACAAGCACACGGACAAATTCTCAGCTAACTAGAAAGGACCCTTCTTGGTCATAAAGGCCTATGACAATGGAGCATTCAAGCTTACTGGTCTAGATGGAAATGAGTTTTCCATCCTAAGTAACCACTTGTACCTGAAGCTATACTATTCCTAGTATGTAATTCCACACCAACGACAAAGTAAGGTAAGTGAATATTCGCTATGACATTAAACTGGCACAAAACATCCACTATGATGTTAAACTAACATAGAACATCTGCCATGACATTAAACTAGCATAAAACATCTGCTATGATGTTAAAATAGCACAAAACATCTACTATAACATTAAATTGGTACAAAATTTCCTTGGGCTATGACATTAAACTGGCACCCACAGCATGGTCCACTATGACCTTAAACTGGCCATCCACCATCTGCTACAATGTTAAACTAGCACAATGGTCTACTGGGACCTTAAACTAGCACATCACAATCTACCTAGACCTTAAATTGGGTTTATGATTTGCTAGGACCTTAAACTACTACAACATGAAGTCTACCAAGACCTAAAACTAGGGTCATAGTCTAGCATTCATAGTTCAACATACATAGTTCTACAGACAAGTGAGCCTAAATACTTCTAATCCTTCATCACCTACCCATACCTCTTGGGCAAGGTGGAGTGGGGCATTGTAGTTCCAAAATGAAGTTCACATCATTAAGAAAATACCCTCTAGAACATTTGCAGTGTTACCATCCTCAACATCTTGCTAATCTTTTGGAGATGCCTTTTGGCATCTTGCTGACCTTCTAGAGCTACCGCCACCATCACCAATCATCTTGGCTGGATCTCTCACCATCAGCATCACTTGTTAAAGAACCAAAGGTACTATGGCCTAGCCACAACACTACCATCCTCTAGCCCTCACCATTTCCTGAGCTTAGAAGAGCATCCAGCAATGATATTCTCTACCATGTTGCTAGGTTTTCTAGCTCCTATCTTTGGTGAGGACTCCTAAGGACGTACATTAACAATGCCTTTAGCCACTTGGGTGCTCACTTCTAGTGTGGCTGCTAGAGCTTTTGAAGCTTGCTACCATTGGCACCCACATTGGCCTTCCTACTTTGGATACTACATGCACCTACAACTAACATAGCCCTTGTGGCCCTTATAATGCCCTTGAAAATAGGACTTCGCCTTCATTTCACATGGTGTGGTTGTCTTTTCTTATTTTCTCTATGTTGCATTTGTAAGATGAAGCCTTAATGACATCATTCAAGGGTTCATTTCATCGTGGTGGCAAGTCACCGCACTGCTCCAATGTGCCCAATTTGGCTCGCCAAGCTACTCAAGAGTGCATATCCCTATTATTCCATTATAGCCTATTCACATTTATCCCTTCACTTTATATTTTTCCACAATCTTTGCAAGCTTCTCTAATGTACATGACATCTTTCTTTCAATCAACCATAGAATCCATGATGGACGTAATGCAACTCATCCCATGGGAAGCTTTTGTGGGTTGGTCAAAGCCCCAAGTGGATGAAACATAACTCATCCTAAGGAGGAAATACCTATCCTATAGATGCAACATGGTTGCTTCTAAGAAAACTTTATTAAGTAGCATATAGTCCACCTAGCAACAAAACATTTTCAAAAGAAAAAAAACAAGGAAAAAATAAAAATAAAAGAGAAAAATAAAAAAAATAAAACTAAGAGCAAAATAAAAATGGGATGAAACAAGTGCCTAAGTAAAATAGCATAGTTGCTATTTTGTAATCAGTCCAACCCTAGATCGACCATCTCACAAGCACTTTGATGAGAGGTCAAAATCCTAAGGGGAGGCCATCTTTACATGCTAACTCCCTCATAAGCACTCTAACAAGGGATCATGATTTGGCAACAAGCCATCATAATGCTACATCCTACAACCACATGCACAATGAGCATCCTTCCCACTTGTTATTCCTTGACCCATCTCCCTAACCTATTTCCTGTCATACTTTATTTCCTTAGCACTCTTAAGCATAGTGAAGTGTTGTCTAATCAGGCACTGATGAGTGGTGTTGATGTCATGTTCATCATGGTGTTTCATATTCTTTGTTGACATCTCTCAAGTCAATCCTCTAGATGTCAACAAAGAGAGGCCAATGAAACACCACCAATTTCAGGCTTCTATGTCTTCAACAGTAAATTTGTTTTTTAAGTATCAAAACCTGGCAAATTTTTTCTAAGTATGGTGTTATTCTCTCCAGTGTAGCACATATTGAGGCCTATTTTACAAGATTTTTCTAAGTGTCAATAGCAGTCACATGAAAATTTTTTCTAAGTATCTTGTTATGCTCTAGATCTACCTACTATGCTCCCCAACGTAGCCAATGTAGCATACACTTCCATGGCCAGTTTGCCCAAGTGCCAAGCTAGAAGTGGTCAAGGTTTCCTTGGGATGGACGAAACAATTTGGCAAATTTTTTATCTCCTAGGTTGTCACACTTTCTATGCTCCCCAACGTATCCAATGTGGCACATGTCCTAGTAGCCCAAGTACTAAGCTAGAAGTTGTTAAAATTACTTGGGATGGCAAAAATAGTTCAACAAATTTTCCATCTCTTGGGTTGCTACGCTTTGCTACACTCCCTATTGTAGCAAGCATGACACAAGTTCTAGAGCTCAATTTTGCCTAATTGTTGGACAAGAATTTGTTAAGCTAGCTCGACATGGAAGACACATTTAGCACATTTTCTAATTTCTAAGGCTAGCTCTCCTGCTACATCCCAAAGCGTAGCCAGTGTACCATGAAAAAGGACTGTAGATTTCATAAAAATTTGGCTAAGTGTCCTTGCTACACTCCCTAGCATAGCTAGTGTAACCTGTGTGAAACATCAAAATTTTGCAAATTTTTACTAAGTGTTGTGTTACCCTCTAGAGCGTAGCCAGCTTAACACTAGAGAAAAGCTTCTGATAGCCTCCAAAAGCCTCTAAATCTTAGCATCAACCTTCGTCCCAACTCCAACATTCCTCCAATAATCAAGATTAGTAATTTGCATTTCTTTTGCACCCCCATTGATCCCCAAAATTTTCCCTATGCTTGGCCCTACTCAATTGAGGGGAAGACGTAGTCCTGAAGCATAGCCTCCAGGTTGTACTATTTTTGCACTATTTATAGGTACATTGCGGTCTCTTAAACTTTGGCACATGTAGTTCGAGTAGTGTAGTCACAATTTAGTAGACTCTAGGGACCCATTGCTATTTTTTAGATTGTAACACTTTGCTACTCTCATGAGAGTGTAACATGTTAACATAACCCCATCTACACTCATGCCACATGGCATCCATGCCATGTGGAGCCTGATTTGCATTTCACACTAAACCTAGCCCTATAAATACCCCAATGTTCAACACTCTAGGGGTTCAAAAATCAAAAGAACATAGAGAATTTTAACTTTCTAAGCATCCCTAGCACTCTCGGACTTGAGCATCTAAGCTTCACACCTCGATGCTTCCCAAAATGCACTCCACCATTGCATTGCACCTACAAAACATGGTAATAGCTAACCCAACAAGTCTAGTCTCCACTATAGCTATTAGCTCCACATCTTGGGCATCCCAAAGACTATGACTGCACTCCTACATTGCCACTATGCCTACCTGATGTTGTGTACCATTCTCACCTCTTGTCTAGCAATAATTACACTCCCCATTTTTGGGGTGGTTTATTTTTCATTCTTAAGCTCTATTCCATTTCTTTTCCAAGCATTTTTCTTTGACATGAAGTATAACTCTTGCACTTTTCTACTGTTTGATATATATTTGCATGCTCACATCGCTATTTTCAAGCTAGGACACCCTGCTACACTTTGGCATAGCCAGTCCTAGTGTCCACACATAACATAGTATAAACCCTTCTCACATACAGTCATTTTAACACCATGTAAGTCCCTGCCTGATCAACCAGACCGTTCAGGGCACCTCATTTCCATTTCACAACATGGCCCTCACATGGATTTGGGCTTAGGCTATAAGCCTACCAACCTCTTGGTGTTCGAGCCACTAACATTTTCAAACATTACACCAACATTAGGGCACTCATACAAGGCTCTAATATAAGGCTTTGATGTCAAGGCTCCGATGTCAAGGCTTCAATGTCAAGGCCAAGCAAAACATGACTCATCATACCTCCACAATTGAATGAAAACTCATCTTCAAGTTAAACAAAACAAGGAACAAGTTCCTTACAAAATATTGGGTAGGTATGGGATTATTAACTAATAGACAAAGTGACTCAATTGGAACAACAAACTCTAATTTCCCAAGTGTACAAACATACAAGTTTTAAAAAATTGGGTGTTCATGCGAAAGAAGTGAACACCTTGGAGAACATTGACATCCAACACCTCTTGACAGCCAAAGAATGAGAGAGGAGAGATCCAACGATCATGAATGATCCTTGTCATGTTGTACTACTACATCATCCTTGGTGAAGATAGTCCCACTTCTAGTCCATGATTCCCACTACAATCACAATAGAATCATGACTTAGTATGCAATTCGTAACACATAGTAGGTAAATTCCTTGTCTTGTTGGTGGTTACACTTGGCTAGGTTGTGATTGTGGTAGATTGATTCCTTTAGTAGTGTTAGTAGAAAGGCTAACAAATAGGGTCAAATAGATAAGCAGTCCATTAAATTTGAAAAAGTTTGACACAAGGAAATATTTGAAGAGGGTGTAAGAATTCACATTAATAGAAAGGAAAAGTTCATTGAAAAATGTTATGAAGATGTGAATAATTGGATGTTATTGATGGGGTAAACAAAAAGATTTCATTATAAGAGTGTCTAAGGGTAAAGAACTTAACTAACCCAACCAAAAGATATGTAAGTGGGTCCTTCCCAAAGAAGGTACAGGCCTTTTATGCCCTTGCATAACTTCAAACCAAAGAGTTTGTGGGCTTTGTGGATAATTAATGGTTATAGAAGGTTAAGTACAAAAACCTGAAAGAAACTAACTAATAATTCTGACAAATCAAACTAGGACATTGAACTGGAACATGAAACCGGTAGTGAGGTGAAACATGGAAAGCATAGATGGATGAAAGAGAGTGGAATGGAGTTCCTAATTAAGGTTGCATGAAGTCCCTTATGGATTTTGTGGTTAAATGATTTGATAGGATCCATCCTTAGTCCAAACCAAAACCAACCACATTCAATGACTTCACCTCGACATTCTAAGACTAATCCATCCCCAAAGACACAAGAGTGCTTCCATAGAACAACCACCATTCCAAATTAGAGAAGAAGTAGGAAGTGAGGAAGGGTCTTAGTTAGAGGAGACTAGTTCCATAACTAGTGCTTATAGCCCATTTATTCTATCTAAGGGGTGTGATTTGAATTCCCATTATTTTTTTCTTTTGAAATGGGAACCACAACATGCAAAGACACATGTATTTATTTTGTCCAAGGGATGTGCTTTGAATCCTCATCTTCTTCCTTTTTTTCTTTTTTCTTTTTTTCTTTTTTCTATTTTGTTTTTCTTGATGTGAACCACACCATGCAAGGATGTATTCATTTATTTTGTCCAAGGGATGCACTTTGAATTCTCATCATTTTTTTATAATAACCATACCATGCAAGGACTTATTCAACTTCCTTTATTGATTGGCATGAAATGGTAAGAAATTCATGGAAACACACATGCACCCAGGCAAATAGAAAAGCACAAAGAATACTAAATCCCCTTGAAGCCACACCCTGTTCAAACCTTTGAATCCTTCCCAATTCTAGAAACTACAAAAGTCATAAATTTATTGAAGTTTGATTAATGAAAAAGGGACTACATATTTCCAAAATAAGAAAAACCATAGAGTTTGTGAATGGATCGATGTTGTGGACTCACTACCTATTTCATGAAAAAGAAACCATGTCCTAATCATCTATAACAAAATTCAAAGCTAGAAACTAGACACCAACAATCAAATAACAGAAATAGTACATACCACCATCAATCAACGCATTACTACTATGCCTGGCACTTACTAACAAAATGTTAGAAAATCACAGCAAAATAAAAGAAAATATAAAAGGTGTAAAATATTCAAGAAATAGCAAATGTATTAATGATGGTGTAAAACAAAAATTAGAAAAGATTAATAACATGAAAACAAAAAGATGCAAACTAGAGAATGTGGAAAACAAAAAGATGAAAAATACTTAAGAATCTTGAAGACTAGTGTTGGCACATTTGGCCATTACATGGAACAGTTGGAATATTTTGTTCAAAATTAGCATAATCCCTAGTTGTAAATTTGCAGTTTAGTATTGTGAGTTGATGGGAAGCAAGCCAATGGTAAATAATCTTGATTTTGAAGCCTTCTTAGAAAGTAGAACTAAAATGCCAAGTTATTTTCTTCAGTGAAGATTGGAATAAAAAAATAAGGAGGTGATTATTTACTACAAGAAATAATATTGGCAAAATAGACAACACCATGGGTAATGGATTATTAAAAATCAGCTAAGAGTTGGAAGCAAGTGAAGGACCTAACGGACTACCAACAGGTTCTGAACATTTAAAATTATCAAAAGTTGGTTCCCTGACGCAGCAACAGCAAGTTGAAACCCTGACGCAGCAGTAGCAATGCCGGATGTGGAAACGCGGAGTAGGAGGAAGAAGCCTTTGAAGATTGTAAAGGTTCTGAACATTTAAAATTATCAAAGGATGTAAAGGTTTCGGTATTGAAGACGAACACAAATTCCTGGCATTTTCGAGAGGCAGAGGTTACAACAGTTGCAGATCCTTATGGAACACACAGCAACGTTTCCTAATGTCGTGGCTGAGTCTTCTCCTATGGCAGCAGTTGCTGGTAACAATTTTTGGCCGAAGAAGATATTTTGAATTAGTTGCGGGCAGTTGCAACATCAGTGCCTTCACCTTCGGGCTCGTATTTCGGCCATTCCGAATTTTAACTTCAATTATCG
>MNCI01017574.1:185948-206743 GCA_015680685.1 Gnetum montanum
TTATTTCCTATCGAATCTAGCATTTTTCTAGTTTTCTTGTGGAACTATCTCTTTCTCTGGGGAAAATTAGGAGTAGATTGCGGAGTTGTGCTCAAATGTTTTTGCAAAATTTTATTTGTTACAAGTAGGTATTATAAGGACCGCGTAGACTAGGCAGTTGAACAAAATAGGAAACTTTCAACAACTCACAGTACTTGGCAAAGTTGGATGAATCTCTTTAAAGTAAGTCATTTGTAGTTTACATACAACGCAATCGTTACATTTCTCACAACCACACACTGCAACAGCACACACACATACTCACATTAACTACTAAGTTTATTTGGAGGTCTCTGGGCCTTGGTGTTGCCAGAGACCAGCAGGCACCTAAATCCTGTTCGAGGACACTCGTTGGCGGTCGCGTCCCAAAAGGTCAACAACAACTAGAATGGGGGAAAACCCTCATGCCTAAACATTTGGCTATGAAAAAGATTAATAAGTGGATAATTGGGATCCATGCATGTATGAAAAATTGAGAATCTTTCATGCCCCAGCCACTAGGTATCTATTAGTGGTGTGGTGGCTAGGTAGAGAAATTGTTGATCACACACTTGATTGTTATATGTATGGTGGGTTAGGATATGAGGTGTGTTAAAATTATGGATAACTAGCCCACTATTGTACCCTTGAGTATGAGATGGTATGCATGGATTCATTTGTCTCCCCACATTTGTAGATTCATTGGTTGGATGTGGGATTGGAGTACTAACAGATGGTGGCCCTTGTGTATCATCAGAGGACATTGGTTTAAATGAGGAAGGTGGTGCACCATGTTGGCCTTGTGCTAGCTTAAATAATTTAATGGGTTCATATGTGGTTTTCTTTGGCTTACAACCTTTCCTCTAAAAGGGATGTTTCCAACGTTGCGGTTGGGACCCACTCGTGTCAGCGTGTCTTTGCACATTTATTTGATTAGATTATGTATTTCCTTTAGTATCATGTGCATGCCATTTTCATAAGAAAATGGTAAATAATAATCCAATCACATTAAGAACCTCTGGTAGAGGAAATGTGATAAAGCAAAGGAGGGTCCAAGTTGCATTCAAATATTCTAATGATGTCTCTATACAACCTGTTATCTTGACACACACCAAGACAAGTTCAGGAGATAGTGTGATGCTTATGGGCAATTTTCAAAGGAACTGACCTAATCTTAAGGAGGCATTGATCAATCTTGTCCTAGAAAATGATGTCATATTACATGGCATTGAAGCAAGTCTACATTGAATATGAACCTTATTGATGACAAGACCTCTACGATCAATTACCTAAGAAGGATGCACACTGTAGTATTCCATTTAAACATTCAGAGGAGGATGACAAAGCTAATAAGAAATAAATAAGGCCAATTCAACATTAAGAATCATTATAAGGCATAACCTACCAAAGTGTAGCTAGGACCCATGATGTGAACATACTCGTCAAGTTTTAACATATGTACTTATCTGGATCATTTGATGATAAGGATGCCCCACTATTTAACTAGGGTGATTATCATGAACCTAATGAAGTTGGTTCTATTTTAAGAAAAAATATTCATGATATTCATATCAAGCATATCAACATGGTTGGTGTTCCAACTTATAATGGGCTTACCAGTGACTATGCTTACAAGAATTCGACAATGCTTGTTATCTTTAAGGAATCATCAACAACTTGTAGAAACATATATAAATATTCTTAATTACTATCTAAACCATGGCTTCAACTAAAGAGAATAACTAATAGATATCATGAAAGGCCTTTGACATGAGACAAAGGTGTATTGACGTGTACACGATGAGCTAGATATACAAATTTTCCATGATCAAAATCAAAGTGCTTCTAGACATCATTACAAGAAGGGAAGAAAAATAATAAAAGTGATAATTAGCTAACAAGTACAATCACAATCTCCTTCAAGGAAGAGAGATGAAAAACATCAAAGGTATAGCTAAACCTCCCACTCTATTTAAGGTCTTAGCATAAGACTATATTCAAACTAAGAAAGTCTTGATGTACTTGGCCCAAAAGGTTGACCATTGAGGGAAATATGGATGAATTTTCAATCAAAGCTATTACACCACCTAAAAATAAAAATAAGTAAAAATACAAGGGCAAGAATAAATTCTTATACTCCAAGAGTGCCAAAGTGGATTTATAGAAGAATTCTTCATTCTCAAGTCATCAGGGTTCCTAAAAGTACTATGGAAATTCTAATGATTCATAGTATTGCCCAATCAAATGGAAATTGTAACATCTACCTAAAAAGTGATTAGATCCTCACATCCCCTGATTAAAATTCAAATTAGTGAAATGAATTATTACTTACCTCTCCATGACTCTAAATCAAAGACCAATATCATCTCAGTGTAGTAGTACCTTGAGTGAAATCTTTCTCCTCTCAATAATAGTAACATTTATTTAAAGTTGGCAGATCAATTGTACACATACCTAGTAGAATAGGTGAATAATTTTATGAAAATATATGTAGCCTAGACATATCTAGCTAACTTCTTGGTGATCAACCAAGAGAAAAAAGTAGAAGAAAACATTTTTTTCATCATGAGAAGAGCTTGGCTAAGTACCATTGATGTCCAACTAGTCTTCCAAGACCTTCATCTCAAAATTGGTAAGAAATATGACACTAAAAATACACATTACAAAAATATATCTTGTGATCCTTTCCAATTATATCGCAAGCATGGTTGTAATTTTTGTATCATTGAACATGTCTATGTTATTATAGATGTCAATTACCGTGAAGAATATCTTGTCCATGAAGCCACCAATCAAATCTTGGAAGGTGCAATTAACTCTCTTTTTTTTATCTAATGCTAAATCATTCAATTTAAAGAAGGAGAATACAATTGACATTGCTGCAATGGTGCAATATGATCTTATATTTTTAAGGACTCTTGATTTGTCCCAAAATATTGTAACATCACTACTAGAGCTCAAGCCACTTCTAGTCCAAAAGATTAAACTCAAAAAGGTAGTTTCCAAATAAAGAAAATCATTTACCTAGTCCCATGATCAATGCACAATAATTAAATCATCTATTTTTTAGTATCATATATATATGGACCTAAAAATTAGGCCTTAATAAATTCTATAACAAAGACTTAATCCTCATATGTTAGGCATAGTGAAAAATGAAATCTCCTGTCTCTTGTAGGCTAATTTCATTACACACATTTCTAACTGTGAGTGGGCTAGTTGAATTCTAATTATACCAAATAAAGAGAATGAATGAAGAGTTTGTATTAACTGAAATTTACTTAATGCTACAACATTCAAGGACCACTTCCTATTAGCATTCATGAATCATGTCCTAGATAACATCTCTAGATAGAAGTAGTACAACTTCCTTAATGGGTACTCTAGTTATAATTAGTTTAAAATTTCACCAAAGAATCAAGCTAAGACTAAATTTCTTTGTCTAGGAGGAACATTTTTCTTCAAGTACATATCCTTTAGATTGTGCAATGCACAAACTACATTTTAATTATGATGATGTTTGTATTCTAGGATTACATAGTCAAGAGTATAGAAGTCTTTATCAATGACTTTTTTATGTATGGGAAAACATTCAAGGAACCTTTGGAGTAGCTTGAATTTATTCTATGCCACTTCTATTGGTTGAACTTAAATCTAAACTTGAAGAAAATCTAGTTAATGGTAACTAAGGGCATTGTGCTTAGCCAAAAAGTCTCTAAGTGGAGAATCAAAGTTGATCTTATAAATATCAATATCATTGAGAACATGACATAGATCTTGGTGTAGGGATACCTCTCTCAAACCCCTTGATTTTCCCTACATATGAATTTTTTCAAATCTTGAGCTTGAAGAAGATGTCTTGAAAGGCTAGGAGATATCTTAGCTAAGACCTAGAGATGACAAGAGACTTCTAGGAGTAAGAGGAGATGTCTTGGAAATTTCAAAAGTTTCAGGAAAGATGTGACTCATAATTAAGCATCAAAATTAATTTTACTTAAAAAATTAAAAAATAATCTTTTTAACTTCAAAAAATAGGAAAATAATTAGTTTAGACTTTGGGAAGAAGACATCTTCAAGGAGACATCTTCCAAAACAAGAAGATTCTTGGTTAAGATGTCTTGTCATGACAGGAGACATCTTGGCCTATGAAAAGATGTCTCCCAAAAATAAAATACATCTTCCTTGAGAACTAGGCTAACACAAAAGATGTTTTTTGAAGATCAGAGATGACCTATACAACCAAAGAAACATCTAAAAATACCTGTCCCAATTCAAGAAACATCCAAAAGAAGATGTAAAAGGATATAAATAGTTGGAGATAAAGTGAGAAGACTTCGAAAAAATCTAAAGAATCTCAAAGTAAGTTGAGGAAAGGTTTCTAGGTTTCTTGTCTTTTGGTTATCCATAAATACTAATGTAATTTATCATTATTGGTACAAAATAACACAACACCCAAATCATGAGCAAGAAAGAGAGTTCATAAAAGAGGAGAGCTTGTACAAGGAAATTTAGTGAAAGGAAAGGAAGAGTACTTGAGAGAGGTTGAGAGAATATTTTATAAGTATCTTTTTTTGAGCTTTGGCTTTATGATGAGAAATTAAGGTTTGAGGAATAACATGTATAGCCTCTAAGATTCTTGGAAGAGTTGTGAGTTAAGATTGGATCGTCATATTTAATATATTTTCTCTATATTTTGAGAGTTTTCTTAATATAAGGAAGATTTTTTCCACTTCATTATGTTTTTCTTATTTTCTAAGCTAGATTTTCTTGGAATTTTATGAAATGGATCCTATTGGGATCTATTGAGGCATCAGAACCTATTCCAAATTCCTACAGAAGTCAAAGAGGTGCAATATTTCCTTAGCCACATATGCTATTACCACATATTCATTAAAGATTATTATAGAATAGCCTAGCCATTATTTTACTTAACAAAGAAAGATGTTCTATACCTATGAAATAATAAATATAATAATATCATTAAATTTATAAAGGAAAGGTTAATACAAACCCCAGCATTGTAGAGTTATAACTAGACTCAACCATTTCACATAATTATAAATGCTTCTAACTTTGCATTAGATGTAGTCTTGATACAATTTAATATGAAAATAGACCCTAGCACATTCACTTTTCCAATTGAAGTATAGTGGGGCCATAGCTGAATGACACCATCACCAAAAATAATCTTATGATAGTCTCTTTTGATGAATCGTGATTCATCAGGCCGTGATATCGGACCCCTAATATCGGATCCACGATATTGGGTATGCGATATCGTAGCCCAAATAACGATATCAGATACACAATATCATGACTCCTATATGAGTCTATAAATACACATGTAGGCACATGAGAGGACTTAATCTTTTAAGTTTTGAAATAGTTAGTTTTAGAATTTAGTTTATTTCTTTTTCTCTCTCAACCCTTTCTCCCAGTGCATGCCCGCAGTGTGATGATTGTAATTGTACAACATCCTTTATTCGAGTGTGGTGTACTTGGACATGCACATGATTGAAAATAAAGATTGAGATCACTTCATCATTGTAGCATTCACTTAGTTTAATTACTTAATTTTAATTGTTATTAAATGTGGAATGAGTACAACTTAATCACAAGCATCTACGTGTGACTACTTGGTATCCCAGTAGTGTACTTGGGCCATGCGCTTGGTAATCCCAGTGATAGTCGTGCATGAGGTTCAAGATGTGTATGGATGATTAAGGAACAGCTGCTCATCACACTTAGGCTAGCTTAGATTCTCTCTCCCTATCTCCTCTTAGTATAGCTCTCTCTCTCCTTTTTCCCTCCTAGCTTAGTTAAGATTATTTTCCATCACCTCCAGGAGTAGCATTAGTTTAGGAATTCATCATACACCTCACTCTGGACTAAATCATACGTGACAAAGCAAATACTAATCTAGGTGGGAAGATAGCAAAATACAATCAATGAGTAACTATCTAGATACCACAACTAGCCTGTCTATAAAGTTCAACCAGATCATGTGTGAAACACTCATATTCATATGGTTGAGTGTAGGGGTATCTCACAACTCATCATTGGCACCATTGCCAGGGACGGTGTTAGTTATTTAGATTAGTTATATCAGACAAGATCACTATAACAAGTATTAATAATATATCATTTAGAAAAGAAATTAAATTAAATTCAATTAAGTCACACACCACCCACAACAATGTCTCTCTCACAAGATTATTATAACGCAACAACTAGTAAGGAAATTTATTAGAGAACCAATGAATTATATAGCAATGAAGATGAAGTTTGGAGTACCAAATCCTATGTAGGGGTTTCCTATGAACATAAACAAAGACAACATCATCCCAACTCATGAATGCATAACATACCTAGTGAAGATGAATCCATATTGGCCACTAAAAGCCTAACAAAAATATAGGAGGCTGTTTGAATATCCCACAGGCATCGTAAGGAAAGCTGTCTACCCAGGCTTAACTTAAACAAGTTTCTCAAGTTCTCAGGAGGCTATGAATTAGATCTGCAACAACATTTACAAGCCTTCTACAATGCCTATGCATGGAACAACATTGGTAATGAATGGCAAAAACATAAGCTCTTTCCTATGACACTCGTTGGCCATGCAAAAGTATGGTATAGGTCATTAAAACCAAAATCAATCCAATGTTGGCCAACAATGGTAGAACTATTTAATGAATAATATCAAACTTATGCAAGAGTGTTAGCCTTGAGGAGACAAATCCAAGAATGGAAACAAGAGTAACATGAACCCTTGGACATGGCCTTAGAAAGATATTATGCATTGTTAAACAATTGCCCAGGCCATGGGTTCTCTGAGGAAAGGCTAATGTACCATATCATAGATGGGCTCTGTAATGAAGCAAGGGAAACCCTAGGGATGTATGCCTCAGGTCAACTATATGAGCTATGAACCAATTAATTTCAAGAGCTTATCAAGTGGGTAGCAAAAGAAGAAGGAGAAATGGCTAAATGGGAAATGATGAAAAATCTTAACAGGGCCAAAAATCAACAAGGGCCCATGATAATGAAGAGGAGAAATCAACTCACCGCAAGGAGGTGGAACCATCTTTGCCAATACTACAATCATTGGATGAAGTTGAGGCAAAGATCAAGAGGATAATGGAATGGATACATGGAAAATGTGGAGAATATGCTAACATTATTGGAGATAGAGTTATGAAAACCCAAGAAATAGGACAAAACACCTTTAGATGATTAGAAATAAGGGTTGAAGAGAATAAGAACTTAATTGCCAATCATAAGTATCAATGTAACATTTGCCTATACAATCATCCCAAGGGCCAATGCCCAATTTTCTCACATCTACATGAGCATTGGGGAAGAATGTTACATCCAAAGTTCATGCAGAAATACTATGTTCAATCATAGTGGCAACAATCCCAGTCATGGGAGAGGCCATCCCCAAACTGGTTACACCCTTTATACCATCCAAACCTAAGTGCTTATTAAGTTCAACATCATGTTTTGCCAACTAGTTCAACATCCTCTATCTCACCACATTATTATTATTCTCCTCAATACTATCAACCTATATCCTCACCAATAGGACCACCACCTTGGGTACCTTACACTTCTCCTCAATTTCAAAATTCTCATCCTTCACCTCCTTCTACATCACCACCAATTGTACCTGAAGGATTTGCATCACAGCATCAACCCATGAATGTTACTTGTGCTTCTACTATCAACAGTAGTGGGAATCCTCTACAACATCATCGACATCCCTTATTTAGACGTGACCATAGAAAGGGACACCACAGTTCAGAAACCACTGCATTTGCCAACTAAGCAGAAGTCCAACACTGTGGTGCATCTTCCTCTTTGAACCCAACACCTCATGTTCCCTTATCAGGGCCACCACTCAATACTCCAACAACCATGGGGCTCAATGAATAGACATGTTGATTCTTGCATACCATCTTATAAATTAACCACATCTTATAACTTGCCCCACTATGTCAACTCTAATCAAGTGTGTGAACCCCAATGGGGTAAGTATGACCGAGTCCCAATATTTCTAACATGCAAGGATTCTAACCTTCCATTTATTAATCCTAGCCATGCTCAACTATTTAGTTATGGGGGATAACCCCCATTCTAATAACAAGCAGGATTAATACATATTTTTCCTTTTCTTAAATTTTGAAAAAAAAAATTCAATTTTTTATTTATCAATTTATTGTTTTATGTTTTTGTCTTTTTTGTCTTTTTTTGAGTAATCTCATATACGAATAAAACACTTATGTGACTCATTGGTTGAGGTGTTATTCTACACTATCAAGTCTCTAGTGATTAATTATTTGGACAGCGAGCCCACAACATCCATCCACCCATTTTATTAATAAGAGGTTCTACCTTGGGTATAATGACATTCCTAATCATTAAAACTTAAAGTAACCTTGTGTTATTGTACCCAGAGCGAAGAAGGATGGACCAAGTGGGAATGACCAAGGTGTGACATCAAGGGGACTTGTGGATTCTCTTTGGTGACATCCATGGGAGTTATCATGTAGCTTGGTTGTACTAAGATCCTTTTAGATTTAACAAAAAATGGGAGTAAGAGTAATCAAAAGGCACTCAACCAAAAACAATAATGTTATTTTAGGGGGTCCCACTAGAAAGACATGCATCCATGCCTGAAGTTAGGCAGCTTCTCTAGCTTAAGCATTCATTCAAAAAAAAAGAGAAGAAAGAAAAAAAGAGAGAAGAGGAATGTCATAAAGCAAAATCACTCCTCCCTTGTATGAAACACCAAGTGATCATGCACCTTCTTGTCACGGTGCTATTATGGTTGTCCTTCATGAGAAAAAGCAATGCAATGCCACTAATTAGAGGAATGGACTTGGTCCTAATTTTGGAGTGATAGGTTAATGACACACTAATCATGTCTAATATGCAGGATTCATTATGCCTTGAGTCAGCTACCTCATGTCCCAATCTCTGAAATCCCTTCTACGATTTGCCTCATCTCACTATTTGTGTAATTGTGACTGATGACTGGGGTAGCATGGGATTCATATCTCATCGTAGTGATATTTATATGTGTCTATTTTTTTAAATTGGTGTAGATTACATTTAACCCTTCTAATGCCTACAAACATTTTAAGGTGTGGTTACACAAGGGCATTATAGGTTGGAACCTACTTTGGGGAGGACCCACTTGTGTAACCCTTGTAATTTACACTTGTAACACATGTCCCGCACATCATCTTCTACCCTCCAAATATTCCCAACGTTCTTCTTTCCCTTATCATCCTTCCAGTTCAAACATTCCTATGAGCTAACACATGTCCTTTTTCCTCATACTCTTCATTACTTTCCTTGTCAGATTTTACACTATTATACTTTTTGTACCTTTAGAACTAGTTTCTATTACCCTGGACCCTTTACATTGACCTAAACTCCTCAGTTTATACCTTGGAGTTTCAAAAATATATAAATTTTTCTAAGTACCCTATTTTCGATAGGACCTGATATCAAGTTGAATGCGATATCGAGTCCCCACTAGTGGGTACGTGATATCGCATCCTTGCAATCTATATATATGGATACCCCCTCCCCCCCCCCCCCCCCAACACACACATCAACATCATTTGCAACTGTTTATGTGGGGGATTTTTTTAAATTTTCTTCTACAATTTGTGACTTGCGCATCTCTCGATCTACTAGCCATAACTCGCTTGCTAGCGCTCCTATTTTCATTCTTTTTGAACCTACTTGAACCTGAAGTGTTCAGCTTGATCATGGGTGAGGGGTATAAGCTGAATTGTGCATAAATTTTTTGAAATTCATCATCGTCCAAAGGATATTATCAAGGGTAATCAATTATAAAAATAATAAACATGTGCCAAAAAAATTTCATCTCCTCATCTATAGTAGGAAATTAAACTTCGAAGCCACCTAAGCAAAGTGGGCCAAATATTAAAACCTTTTGGGGACACTTCCATAAAATTTCTAACTTTAAAGCATACAAAATAAAAAATAAATTCATTAAGGAAAATATTAAGGTATAACTTAACTTTAGTAAGCAACCTTACTAATGATTAGCCTCGTGTGATTGCAGATGGTCCCAAAGCATGGACAACAAGAAGCTCCCTCTCAAGGTGCGTCTAAGTGACCCAGGAGAGGTAGAGGACAGGTACCCATCGAACAACATACAGAGCAAGAGGTGCAATCCTTTAGTATCCATCAAGAGACTACTGCTATTCTACAATCAGGATAGGCAAAAGGTGGAGTTGCTGCAGTGCCTGAATAGGGACAACACCTCACGTTGCCCACAAAGTGTGTTCAGGCCATCCATGAAAGGTCCACATCAATAGTAGTGATTGTGGAATTGAACTTTGGACCCTTCACAGAATTTGCTCCTGAAGCCTTCAAGGACCAACTCAAAGGGTCCCCATTATGGCTTATCCTCTCCGAAAGCGATGCCTAGTACTTAGGAGAAATTTACCAATTTTGTCACAATAAACAGGAAGGCACCATGGTTGACATTGGTGGTGTGACTATCGATTTTTTTGCCAAGGCCATTTCAAAAGTGTTACACCTTCCAAATATAGGGCTAAAAGTTGCTCACATGTCCACTTGCTCTGACATAGATGCCCGAAAGGTTTGGTTGGACAGGGCGTATGATAAAGAAGATAAGGTATATGGATAATTGACATTGGAAGAGCAAATCTACTTCAAGATTGGTACTTATTACATATTCCCCACAAAACGATTAAACATGATTTCAACATATGTGGCAAGAGGAAGCGCGATCTTGATGGAAAATGTTAATGATAACCTACCCCCCATCTATATCTCATGGAGATCTTAAGGTGCTTCGAAGAATGCAAGATAGGGAAATTCATGTTGCCCTTCCCTTGTCTCATAAGAAAGCTATGACAGCATGCTAGAATTCTAGGGTACACCAATGATCTCCCTAGAAGAGCCCAGAATGCTTCATTCATTGAACTGCTAAAGCCACCAGCTCCAAGGAAAAGTGATGGTAAGACACTAGAGCCAAAGCCAAAGCAAGGGCAAGAACAAATGGTGGGGTCCACTATAACCCAAATTGCAAGGCCTAGTCAACCTCTAAGCTCAAGGTCTAGTCAACAACAAGAAGCAAGGCCTAGCATAAGCTAGCAAGACCAACCACCACCACTGTAGGATTATTGACCATCAATGAGCCATCTCAAGGCCATTGCTGAGACAGTCAGTTGGGGGAGTTGTGATGATGCTAATCTCTTTCACATCATCAATGATATTGTACATCCCACTTTCTCTATAGATTGCAAACAAGGTGAGGTGTCCATTTAGATAGGAGGAGGGGAAACTGATTGGTCACAACAAATTTCAAGGAATGTTGCATCCTTTTAGGTGCAACTCGAATCTAGTGAAGGGGCCACAATGGTGGTCATGTAGTACTAGGATGCAACAGGAGCTATAGAAGTGGTCGTAGACCACATCAAAGAATCCTTCAATGCTCCTATTGTGCCATTGGTAGACTTCACAGGAGCATGTGATGCTCAAACATTGGCTGATACCTCAATAACTCCTATGGAGCATGAGGATGTGCTTGATCGGTTGCTGCAAATAGAACAAGTAATGACGTCCTTGTTCAACATCCCACAAGATGTCACGGTGGCATAATCAGACCTCATCTCTACCAAGGGAAAGCTGGTCATAGAAGAAATTAGGGTTGAGGATGTAGAAGCGGAGTTAGCAAAACTCCAAGAAAGGCTTGTAACCCTACAAGCTGCATAGCGAGACCCCTCTAAATTTGTTCCCACAAACCAGCTAGACATCTTCAAGTCCAAGCAACTCAACAAAATGTTAGCAGAAAATAAGAGAGTGGTGGAGGAGAAAGAGAAGGCTGACTGGGATGCCTCCAAGGCACAAGCACAAACCTACACACATGCCAAGGCACTCAGAGCTTTACAAGAGGAGAATAAATAGCTTGCTGTTGACAATCTTTGATTAACCGCTATGGAAAAATAGAAGAATGTTCTTGAATAAAATTTTCAACAACTATGAGAATAATTGATCAGGGTCAATCAAGATATGAACCATTTGGCCAAAGAAAATTGAACCCTCTCAATGGAGGAGGTACGTGCGATCCGTCAGAAGATGACCATTGAAATAAATGCATGGAAAAAAGAGGCCAAGCGGCATGAAAAGTTAAAGGAGAATTTCTAAAACCATGTGGGAATGTATAAGCAAGTCATCGAGAAGGAGATCCATATGGCCAAGGCCCACATCAATGCTTTCAGTGCTCAACACACTGATTGGTGGGCCATATTGGACACATATGCATTTGCCCACTAGGTAAAACTTAAAGCTAGGACCTAGAGATTCAAGACCTCATAGAGTACACGGAATTAGCAAACCTATAGTATGCCAATTTAGCCATGTTAATAGTAGGGAATCCAAGGACAGAGCTCGAGGGGTAGGTAGCAACCACCTATGCCAAATATGAAGCAGAATTTGCAGAGCATAAGAAAACGTTGTAGAAACTAGAAGTTACAAATTTTGAACTAGAGGTGGTTAAAGCAAGTTACCAAGGACAAAAAGATGCCGCAGTAGACTTGGCTCAATGTCTTACAAATTCTCAGGATTACAGGGACAAAGCCAGAGCCTACGAGGAGGAATGACAATTGTTTGCAGCCTAGTATGTCAAAGCAAACAAAATGTTTCCACAACTACCATGCCATTGGAGGTGCCGACTCCATCAAACATTGGAGCATCAACATGGATGGCACAGGATCCCTGAATGGAAGAGAAAAAGCTCTAGGCACTACTTTAGCATCATCAAATTCCAAAACCTAAAGTACAAGACAAGGGAAAGCAACCCATGGAGGAGCCACTGCCACCTAGAACCACATGAGTTCCAATATTTGGTAATTTTGTGATTTTGCATTTCTTGTGTTGTGTCCCAGTTTTGTCCTATTGAGTTCTCCACTATAGCATGAATAAATTCCCTATCAGTTAATAATCCCATACCTATCCACTATGTAATCAATGGGGCTTGTTCTCATTTTGACTCGATGATGAGTTCTCATTCATTCATGGGGGTATGATGAATTGTGATTCATCGGGCCATGATATCAAAGCCCTGATATCGAATCCACGATATCAGGTATGCGATATCGCAACCCAAATAATGATATTGGATACACGATATCATGACTTCTATGTGTCTATAAATACACATGTAGGTGCATGAGAGGAGTCAATCTTTTAAGTTTTGAAATAGTTAGTTTGAGAAGTTAGTTTATTTCTTTTTCTCTCTCAACCCTTTCTCCCAGTGCATGTCCATAGTGTGATGATTGTAACTGTACGACATCGTTTATTCAAGTGTGGTGTACTTGGACACACACATGACCGAAAATAAAGATTGAGATTACTTCATCATTGCAGCATTCACTTAGTTTAATTACTTAATTTTAATTATTATTAAACATGGAATCCCAGTGGTATCCTAGTAGCGTACTTGGGCCATGCACTTGGTAATCCCAGTGGTAGTCATGCACAAGGTCCAAGATGTGTATGAATGATTAAGGAAGAGATGCTTATTACACCTAGACTAGCTTAGATTCTCTCTTCCTATCTCCTCTTAGTATATCTCTCTCTCTCCCTTTTCCCTCCTAGCTTAGTTAAGATTATTTTCCATCACCTCCAAGAGTAGCATTAGTTTAGGAACACATCATACACCTCACTCTAGACTAAACCATACATGACAAAGCACATACTAGTCTAGGTGGGAAGATAGTGAACTGTGATTAGTGAGTAACTATTTAGATACCACAACTAGCCCATCTACAGAGTTTGACCGGATCATGCATGAAACGCTTGTATTCGTATGGTTGAGTGTAGGGGTACCTCGCCACTCATCAACTTTCATGCCTTAAAAATTTAAACATTATGTTTTTGGATGCAAGATATTCATCTATAATTATTATAATGCCATTCAATTCCTCATGAATAAATCAAATGTTAATCCATGGGTGATCTAATGGCTGGTTCTTTTCTAAAAATTTGATCTGTACATGATCGATAATAAAGGAATTGAAAACATGGTGCTAGATCATCTATCCATAATATGAATTAGTAATAAATGGAAAGATGTGATCCTTAATGACTTTCCTAATGATCACATCTGTAAGGTTATCTTCAAAAATAGGAAGAGACATGATTACCAATGATATACACACATCCTTAATTACCTAATGGTCTTGAAGAGTCCTTCTATATGGGAAAAATAAAAGTTCTAATGATTCCAACACCATGTAAGGCCTTACTTAGTTATCAAAGAGAATCTTTATAAAATTTTCCCTGATGACCTTATAAGGTGACATGTTTCTGAAGAGAATCAAAAAACCATCATGACTCATGTGCACCATACTATATGTGGTGGGTACCATGTGGACCTTTTGGTGTGTTAAAATGTTAAGAAAAATGGAGACAAAGGTTGTGTGTATGGTTGTATGGTTGTTGTGGTTGTAGGACCAAGATGAGATGACAAGGAATGCATTAATGTAGACAAAAGGAGAAAGTCATCCACAAGGTCTCAAGGTCTCATGCACAAAAGAAAAGCTTAAAGGAAGAGAATTCAAAGAACTTGGACAAGAAAAGTTGTCATCGTTGATGCATGTAGAAATGCAAGATTATGAACAAAGACCAGAGAATTCATCATGCAAAGGAAGGAGAAGAAAGACATCTTCAAGAAATAGTAGATGTCTTGACAGAATTGAAAGATGCATAGACAAAGGCATCTCTAAGAAACAATAGACATCTTTCATTAGGCAAAGATGTCTTTACCAAACAAGGACATCTTCACAAAATGCAGACCAATTTCAAAAAGACATATTTCACCAGATAAAGACTTCTTTCCAAAAAGAATATTTCAAAAAGATGTCTTTTCCTAACAAATATGTCTTCCATGATAATTAGCTATTGTTAGTTAGCCATTGCATGAGTTCCAAGATGGATTTGGAAAGATGGTAGCTATAAGAAGATATCATATGCATTCGAAACTATGAAAGCTCTTATACAATCATTGTCTAATGATTTTTTAATCATTGTAATCATTGTTGCTATTCATTGTATTATCATTTGTCCATTGTAAAGTGTGTTGTACATCTAAGTACAAGGATCAACAAATAATTTGCATTCATCCCTTGTAATTATTCTCCCTTATTGCCATGCGAGGTTGATGTTCTTCTTGTGGTAAGCCATCTTGATTGAGCTTGTCAAGATCCTATGGGATTGAGTGGTTGGTGTTGCAGCATAATGCTCTTAAACAGAACTCAAGATTATAAACATTATGCAAGTCTAGAAACCACATTCCAAGCCGATGGGACCTTGCAGGGTTGAGTGATTAGTGCAACATCACAACACTTTGGAGCAGGGCTTGAAGATTGTATAGGGTGTGGATCCTTCAAACCACATTTGAGAGTAATAAAGTTTGGAGTAAGAGGAGATGTCTTGGGTTCTAGCTTTTACCCGAAATCAATAACATGGTCTTAGTGGCATGAAATATGCATTAACTTTACTACATTAATAAACCTCTTGTGTTAGTGTAGGAGCACTAATGCATCCTATTCATAGGTCTAATTACCATCTAAGACCTAAACTATGATAAAATAATCCAACCTATATTGACAAACCTCCATTGATCCTCTAAGAATTGATAAACCTAAACTAGTACATGTCAAAAAGTAGAAATGACTAGGTTGAGCTCTCATTTGATATCATTTGATCATTGAGTATCTTCAACTTTTGACATTCAATTTTGAATGAAGAGTTCCTACTCCCATGGTTAAATTGATTTTCTTTCCATTTTATGTATATTTTGAGTCATCACTTTCACAAGTGCCACTACACTCTATCAAAGTACTACCTTTCTTATGTATTCTTAAACCATTTGGTTAGTAGAAACTCCAATGATATGCCTTATGAATAATGTTTATGATTTTTTCATGACATATGCCATGGATGCCTTAAACTATATACCATCAAAAATATGAACCTTAAAATTATCATACATTTTATTTAATTCATTCATTTATTCATTTATATCTTTGATAATCTATGATGATTCATCCTTATCCAAGAAGATCATAACTGTACAATATGGTCTTAGGCCATCAAGGTTATGACTAGGAGCTATTTAATGCAGCCCTTAAGAGATTGCAACCCATAAATTTATGTGTGTGTGATCATTATCACTTACCCTAAAAGGGATTATAATGCCTATGTATTATTAATTATTTTCTCTCTTCTTCAACAATGAGAACATGGATTTCTTATGTATCATATGTATTATAACATTCTTTATATTTATTGAATACAACTACATATATAAGTATTCTTGGCAATCTACTCAACATCATCTTTGAAGTTAATGACTAGATCAAACTACATTCTGTATGATATAATCCCATTAGTCATAGCTCATAGGACCCCTATCAGCAACCAAAGGAATTTGTTGGACCAAAGTATAAACCATGATTTGAACAATTTTTTTTTACTTTAGATAACAACTCCAAATCTATTACATGATCTTTAGCACCATCAAAAATTGGAGGTTTTAGTCTTCTAAATTATTCAATGACCACTTGCTCAATGGCTATTCTATCACTAATGATTAATTTTTTAAGATGTCCACAATTATCTGTATTTAATTGATTTAGACTCCTTAGATAAGTGAACATCTCATGCATTAAGTTATTTTGACAAACTTTTTCACCAAGTTGACCATGGCTTACCCTATTCATGACCTCTCTTATTCTTGGTAGTATTCCTACATTAGAAATCCAATAATACTTATTCAATATTTAGTTATCATATTAGCTTCTAACACCTCATTAACTAAGGTTAGGCTAGAAAAGTATTACATGAAGAAAATAAGAATATACATATAAAAATAAAAATTTAGTGTAAGAAAAAACATTGGATGCTAACAAAAATATAATAGAAAAAGTAGTAGTCAACCATCAAGACAACCACATAGAAGTAGAAAAATGTAGGAGTAATGTAAAAATGTATGAAATGTAGTGACAATAGCTTCATATGTATAAAACCTAACTTGTCTACTAATAAAAATAGTTTAAAGCCCTACTACTATTGAAGCTAGAAATAATAGGAACAAGATAGCCAAAATATAATTGAATAAGTATAAAAATATATTAAGAAAAATATCATATTAAAAGGCATTGGTCTCTAACAATGATAAAATATCTAAATATAAATAGATAAAAATATCTAACACTGTAGAAATAAAGATCTATGGCAACATTAGACCTACATCAAAGATAGACAAATGCAAATACTTAAAACTAAATTATTGCATGATATAATACAAAAAATCTATTCAAACACCATAGCATAGATGAAAACATATAAGTAGGAACATAATGTCTAAACTAAAAGTGCATTAAAATAGAATTTTAAGCATCAGGTTCTCCATCTAACTTTTCTTCCATACCGCTAATTAAATCACCTGGAAGGCATAAAAATAAAAGAAAAGCTAGTTCAAACTAAGAAGAAAAAACAAGCTACAAATACTCCATTATGAGTTTTGATTTTAGGCATCATGTATCCAAATAGTCATNCTTTGTTTGGATATTTATAGACACACAACTATACACATATTTGATTTTGTAGTTATTTGTATTTGGACGTTTGTTTAGTAATACTTATATGGGTTTTTTTCTAATGGGTGTTCTCATAATTTTTATAGTGCTTAAATGGGTTGAATTTCTTAGTAGGAACCTTATGCTTATACGAGTTGTCTTTATTAATAAGTATAATTTAATATTTGTAGGGCTTATGTGAGTTTCCTTTTTCAATAAGAGGGTATATGCTTATGTGGATTATCTTTCTTTGTAATTATCATTATTTTAGTTTTGGTTTTGTTTAGGTTTTATGAATGGTGGTGTAACCTTTGAGTTATTTTAGTAGTTTAATAATTAATTTGGTATTTCCTTATTTTTATCATTTTAGCTTGTTTGTATGTTTTGGTACTAACTCTTTCCATGTAGCTACCTTATGTGCATGACTATTTGGATACATGATGCCTAAAATCAAAACTCATAANATAAGTGGATGAGTGAAATTACAAAAAATCACAAAATGAAAAATAATATCCTAAAGATCACTATGAGCTTTCAAAATTCTAAGAATATGATTAGTTACTATTTGCAAACTTTCAAGCATTCTAGAAAGTCCTAGAAACTACATTTTCTTATTTTCATTATGTTCCATCATTGGAAGATTAAGGGTGTAACACCCTCCTTCTCATGCCTTAAGTTGAAGAGAATTACATTGGGAAAAACCTCTAATGAAATGATTTGTCATGGTAAGAGATGTGAATGAACAAACTACGTAGTAAAACGAACAAAGGAACCTATCATGAAGTCATGAACCCAAAGAGAAGAGAAGAGAAAACTAACAACAAAAGAAAGAAATACATGAATATAAAATTATACAAACATAAAAATGCTAGAAAAAAATAGGACAACATAAATTGTAAAACTATATTTCATAATATATATGAATGTCATATTGTCACAAGTCTAAACCATACATGGTCCATAAATCCTTAAATAGTATAGAGAATTAATGTCTAATACAATGCTAGAAATGCCAAAGTATGATAGCCAAAGCTCTAAACTGATACATAACATCATCAAGCTGATATCATCATATCAGTCCTCCAAGAGCTTCATTCTTCTCCCCAAAATTGGTCACCCTAAAAATAAAATGGGTTATCAATATAAAGCTAATTGAAAAACCTTGGCAACCTCTTCAATTACTAAATGGGCAAATCTCATGGAAATTAGGAGGATCATGGCTGGCCTGCAAAATATGTTAACTTAAAAACACATAAGAAAACCACCCAAACATCTAGCCAAATATATAAATGCACAGCTATAACATCCATCCATCATATAAAACCATGATCAATATTTTATCATACCAACTGTCATCATAAACAAAGAGGCTAGCACATACCACACTAAATGTAATATGAGTGTTATGTTATCATGTGTACTTGCCAAGAGCCAAAATCAACATGTAACTAAAGCAAATATCAAATTACCATGCACATGGATTTATTATTAGTCTCAACTGAAACATGAAAAGCCATCTACAACATCGCTTTTAAAATTTCCCAAACATACCGGTGTTAGAGGCATCATCCAAGACATCACCTCTAATATTATGGAGGCATAACAAAAACAAAGGAACCAATGTGCCATGGAATCATCCTCTTTTGCAGGATGGGACTTACAACAAGAGCCACACTGGTGCACTCTACAATGGGGATCAAACATCAAAGTCATCTCCAAGAAGCCCATCTCCAACCAACCACACAAAATAAACAAGAGCTCCAACATCCAATAACCAAATAATCCAAAAACATGACAAACAAACTAATGGTGGAGGACAACATCAAATAACTTATCTCATCTAGAGATCCAATAATCCAAAGATCCTAACAAGGATACAATCCACAATTACTCAGGTCATCAACACCCTTTTCCAACACATGGAAGGGCCATCATCAGAGAGATTCAAACTCAATGTTCAAGGGATCTTAACAATTTCCCAAGATATCAATAGAATTCTCAAGGTAAGAATAGGGTCAATATGGCAAAGGATTGATTATATAAATACATGGATAGGCCAAAAACCATCAACAACAAACATTCCTATAAGGATTAATGCTCTTATCCAAAATAGTTCCAATTTAATCAAGATGATGCAACAATCTTGAGATCTCAACAAATGAGTTAATAAAATGCTTCACATGGGGAAATGTTATAATAAGATTTAATGTTTTGAAGTGGTGAAATGAATATTACAAAAAAATAAGAAAGATACCACAATCATCCAAAATTCATTCTATCCACAATATACCAAGAAAGGAGAACTCAACAATGAAGGACTCAAGAAGGTAAATGTAAATATGACATGATCAAAAAATTGCTAGAGATCTAGAAGCATAGAAACTAAGAAATCCAAATTCGGGGCTAAATCAGAGACTCAAACTTCACAAACTCCAATTTTATTACAAAAATGGACTTGTAGGAAAGACATATTGGAAACCCAAAAGACATGTTGAAATCTAGATGTTTCTGGGTTGGGGAAGACATCTCATTCTAAGAGAAGACATCTCTAACTGGAAGGAGACCTCTTGGTAGAGATTTCCTATGACCAAGTAAGAAATCTTGGGAAAGACATCTTGACAAGAATACTAGGATTTGTGCGAGACATTTGGCAATGATCTAGGACATTTTATTTAGCTAGGAAAGACTAGGAAATAGCTGAGAAATACTTCAGAATGATTAGATTATGTAAGGAACAACATAGAAGGACTTAATAGGCCTAGAATATGAATTGACTAGGAAAGAGGATAACCCAAAAATAGATATATAAAGAGAGAATAGAATTCATTATAATCACAAGACTTGAAAAAGCTTAATATAGGAAACAATAATACAATACACCAACATTGTAAAATACCAAGGGAAAGAAGAATCCAAGCCAAACCAATATGCAAACAAAAGCTATTACAAAAACATGTCAAGATCAAAATAGAAAAAAATGGATTTGGTAAGCTAACTCAATGGGATAATCAAAATTACAGAAAACTCCAATTTAATTGATGAGACGCAACTTGCACTAGGTCGCGATATCGCGGCCGCCGCGATATCGCGGCCGCCGCGATATTGCGTCTTCCCCTGCGATAT